>JALPQI010001698.1:0-32455 GCA_025490895.1 Thaumatotibia leucotreta
TATTTCGTGTATTTTGCAAGCTATTTGAGTATTTGCCTTTAGGTGGTCATCCTTTCATGTTGGTGAGCTGATGATGTAAGGTACAACTCCTTGGAGATTAGGAGTTGGGGGATAATTCTTTAAATATAACATATTTCATATATTTTGGAGGCTATTCGAGTATTTGCCTTTAGGTGGTCATAGTCTCATGTTGGTGAGCTGATGAGGAAAGGAATAACTCCTTAACGATTAGGGGTTGGAGGATCATTCTTTGTATATATAACAAATGTCATACATTTTCGAGATCTATTCAAGTGTTTGCTTAGTAGTTATGACATGTCGGTTAGCGGTTAGTGATTCTTTAAATAATATTGGCATTCTAAGTCTGGGTTATTCCCACCTGTTACCACTAACTTGACACCAGTGGTAACAACTGGGAATTTTTTTCCCACCTGTTACCACTGGGAACAACTGGGAATTAAAATTCCCAACTGTTACCACTAAACTAATTGGTGGTAACTACTGGGAATTCTTTTTCCCAGTAGTTACCACTAAGTTAATATTTAGTAATCCTATTGCAATAGGATACCTAGTAGCCATAAATTTTGTTATACAATGGTAACAATTTCCAGAGACTATAATTATTATAAAATGTTATACTACAAATAAAGACGAATTACACTGATTTTTTATTCAAAACAAGAATATTTCAATATTTAATTTTTCGTGTAAGTACCTACCTAAAACCTTGTAGAAGTTATAATAATCTTAAAAAAGAATTGAGATTCGTAATCACTAATCACTTAAAACAACACGATGAAAAATGAAAGTTATCCCTTCTATGAGCCGATCACAAATACAAATACAAATAGTTTATTGTTTGAATGTGAGTAAAAATTATAAGGTTACAGTCATTAGTAGGTACAGATCGTCACAATCAACCATTATATGGCGTACAATATAAATTATGATTCTAATGGCATGTCATTGAATTTTAATTTCTAGTTTCTAGCAGTAAAGTTAATGTCAAATTTATATAAAAACAAAAGTAAAGAAACAATAAAATTATAATAAATAAATCAATAAATAAAAGGAAATGTCAATGTCATGCTATAAGAAATCAGAGCAGAAAATTAACACAGAACAGGAATAAAACAGGAAAATTTGATGGAATTGTAATTAAAAGTTTGTAAATAAATTGATGTCAAGTATAGTGCGCATATCATATAGTATTATTATTTTGAAAATGTTCATTAATGTCATAGTACGATTTATTTAAACACCATTTGAATAATTGATTTTTAAATTCAATGTAATTTAGTGACTTCAATTCTTTAGGTAGATGGTTGAAAACCTTTACGGACATGTACAGTATACTTTTTTTTAAGTGAGCAGTGTTATGGCTCGGATAACAAAGATTCAATCCATTCAGCCTAGATGTGGACCTTGGATTGGATGGCATGACCTTGTATGTTTCTATGCGAGTTTTTACAAATAGGCACATTTCGTATATGTACAAGGTGGGTAATGGAAGGATCCTTAGCTTCCGAAACAGAGGCCTACACGAATCAGTGTTTTTAGCTCCACACATAGCCCTGATACACTTTTTCTGCAGTATAAATGCACGGTTTGCATATGTGGAGTTGCCCCAAAGGATGAGGCCGTATCGAAGATTGGACATAATATGACCATGGAACGCCAGTAGGGCAGATTTTAGAGAAACCACTTGTGCAAGCCTGCGCAGAGCAAATACAAATCTATTCACCCGTCATCCCTTTTTACCTGCCCCTGTGATAATCAAGTCAGTAGTTCTTAATATGGTTCAGATACTGAGTAGGTAATACTGACAACATCATCATCATCATCAGCCTATGATAGTCCATTGCTGGACGTAGGCCTCTCCTATTGACTATGCGTATAGACGCATTAGGAGGTAAATGCCCATAATCGCCACGCTGGGCAAGCGGATTGGCGATCGCAGTAATGTGTCCACTATGATGACTTGATGACGCTGCTGCCCGTCATCAATCTTTAATCAAATATAGTCAGTGACACTTCAATCCCTTAGTCGACTCTTACGACACCCGCAGGAGGAGTTGGGGTGGCAACACATTAAAAAAAAAAATTAAAAAAATATTTTCAAAATGTATTCATTTTAGTAAAATTCGATGATTAATAAGATATTTTATAAATAAAGTAATATTCATAAAATTAGCTCCTTATTAATAACTGGCAAAGTATTTTGTGTATATTCTATTAAAAACAAGCACATTACTAGTAAAGTACTTGGTGGTAACAACTGGGATTTATTTTTCCCAGTAGTTACCACTAAAGTGATTGGTGGTAACTACTGGGAATTCTTTTTCCCAGTAGTTACCACCAAGTACTCTGGTGGTAACAGGTAGGAAAAAACTTCCCAGTTGTTACCACTGGTGTCAAGTTGGTGGTAACAAGTGGGAATAACCCCTAAGTCTGTTACCTTTGAAATTGTTTTTGCATTCATATAAGTTCGCCAGTTCAGGTTTTATGGCCTACTACAGTGCAGTACATTCTAATTATAAGTATTTAGAGCATACTGAATAACGATTTTATATTTACACTACTAAAAAGCAAAAAATAAAATATTTTAAAAATAAAAATAAAACCGCCTTCAAAAATTCGCCCGAACTAAAAAGTTAAAAATAATTTTGGTTCCTACTTCTTAGGATTTCCTACCCAAACCTTTAAACCTTTTACCCTATTCATTGAAATAAAACATTATGGCTAGGTACCCTACAGATTTCTTAGAAGTCGGTGCCAAGCCAAATATGTTCACTTTGCGAGTACTTATATGTATTTGATAGAGCTTTGTAATATACTGTCACTCCGGTTATGCTGTCATGAAAATGACTGAGGCAGACCATTCTGTTGATAAAAGCGTAATCGGAGTGACAGTAAGTTACAAAGCTCTATCTAATATATACCTATGAACGTATTCGGCTTGGCACCGACTTCTAAGAAATCTGTAGGGTACCTAGCCATAATGTTTTATTTCAATGAATAGGGTAAAAGGTTTAAAGGTTTGGGTAGGAAATCCTAAGAAGTAGGAACCAAAATTATTTTTAACTTTTTAGTTCGGGCGAATTTTTGAAGGCGGTTTTATTTTTATTTTTAAAATATTTTTATTTCATGTGTACTAATCCTCGCGGTAACCGAAGAAAATATTATCGTAGCACAGACTTATAAAAGCTGTTAACTTTTGATCTACACTAAGCATGGCACGATATAGTTTTGAACACTGCAAAGTATGAACGGGTTCTATTGTGCGCACTAATAACATGACATTATGTTGTAATTCATTAATATCTTTGAGACGTTTTACATTCTGGAAGTAATGTCTCGATCTTCTAGAAACATGGTATTGCGATATCAGGCTTTAACAAACACATAAACTCGTTTCGAATCCACTGTGACTGTTGATAGCACGGCCAACCTAAATGATAAAAACGTTAATGTAAATTAAACAATGGTATTTGTGTGTATAATTTAAATTTGGATCAGTACTTAGACTACTTATTTTATTAGCTTCCACAACACAGGTTCGACACCAGGTTCATTTATTGACAAACGGCGAGATCTTTCTGACAAACGTGGACCAGCTTACATGTTTCAGCATAAAATGTCAAAGCACACAATAAACTGAATTATACACAGTGTTACGCGAGCATTGCGAAAGATTTTAACTATGCATTCTAGACATCAAAATAAACAAAAAATATTATGAGACCTAATGTCAATTCCACCAAAAAAATATTTTTTTTTTCTTTTTTTTAGGTCGATTTGAATGCTTTTTAACATTTCCAGTACTTTTTATCATAACAAAAATTTGTTTAAATTATTTATTTCAATTGTTTTTTTTAGGTAGAGGTTATTTCGTCAAGTCTAGGTATTCGTATTTTTTGATTGTCAGGCAAAAGGTGTGGTAATATTAGAACACATTGTGGTAGCATTGTAATCCAAAAGAAGTTAAATGACGTGTTACGTCGAAAAACTTATTTCAAAAAAAGGTTGATTATCTCTGAAACCAAGCCGAATCCAGGAAATTTTATGTAACATTAAAGACTCTAAATATGGTCAGGAATCCAGCATTAAAATGTTTCGGAATGCTGACGTAACACCGTGTATATAATCATGATTATATTTAAATATTGCCTGATCAATTTGACTTTTGTAGGTACAATAGCTGTATCCGGAATGTGCGATTAATACAATATTCTTTTCATCACACCTACTCGTAAAAAGTGTTATTATACGCAGGCATACTGGAACGTAATGAGCTGTAGTATGCCCATGGGCAATAATGGATTTTCGTATGACATTACATCGCACTAGAGCGGCGCGGCGCGCGCCGCGCCGAGATGCCTTTTATAAAGGTGATGAATTTAAGTCATCCCTGATTTTGAGAAATGATTTAGACCATTTTAGAGTAGTTTTGTGAAAATATATAGTTTTTTTTACTTTTTTTGCCTCACAGGTGTGATGAAAAACATTGTGTGTGCCACGGGCGGTACAAGAATTATGAACTCGTGTGAACAATTTCTTATTTTTCTTCTTTTTCAATTTCTTATTTACCGCCCTTAATATACAATGTACTATAAAGTCTCAAATAATTGGGAATGTTGTTTGTCAAACTTCATCCGGGATTAAACGAAAAAAAAACCTCACCACAGTACACGACACATGGTCCCAGGCGATCGTCCACTGAACATCCCGCACTGCTATGAAATACAACAAATAAACTATCACGTGACCGTCCTTTGTCTCGTGTATATGCCTTCAGTGTTGCCATTTATATGACAAATTTAATCGTTAATATCTATTCATCCATGTTATCTTTATTGTATAGAAGAAATCTTATCGTACAAAAGGTGAACTAAATGCCCTAAGACAATTTATCCACCAGTCAACTTTGAGGCGAAGCAGAATGACTGTAGGCTGTGCTTTACGTTTTAATATACTTATGTTCAAATAAAAATTGAAAACTAAGCAAATGAAAATATTTATAGCAAATTAATAGCATAAATGTTTATGTACGAAGTATTTATACAAGATATATTATTATAAAATTTCAATGCTACATAAATAGCTATAAATTAATGATGTAATGCTGCCGAACGGCAACGGCAGACACAGTTGTACATTGTCAAGAAAAAATATCATTTCGTTTTTGCATGGAAGCTTCCGGAAGCTCCGAAGTCATGGAGTATCAGTGATCCTCAGTGTCCATTGCACTGTAACTGTCAGTGATCCTCAGGGTCCATTGCACTGTAGCTGTCAGTGATCCTCAGTGTCCATTGCACTGTAGCTGTCAGTGATCCTCAGTGTCCATTGCACTGTAACTGTCAGTGATCCTCAGTGTCCATTGCACTGTAGCTGTCAGTGATCCTCAGTGTCCATTGCACTGTAGCTGTCAGTGATCCTCAGTGGGCATTGCACTGTAGCTGTCAGTGATCCTCAGTGTCCATTGCACTGTAGCTGTCAGTGATCCTCAGTGTCCATTGCACTATAGCTGTCAGTGATCCTCAGTGGGCATTGTACTGTAGCTGTCAGTGATCCTCAGTGTGCATTGCACTGTAGCTGTCAGTGATCCTCAGTGTCCATTGCACTGTAGCTGTCAGTGATCCTCAGTGTCCATTGCACTGTAGCTGTCAGTGATCCTCAGTGTTCATTGCACTGTAGCTGTCAGTGATCCTCAGTGTCCATTGCACTGTAGCTGTCAGTGATCCTCAGTGTCCATTGCACTGTAGCTGTCAGTGATCCTCAGTGTCCATTGCACTGTAGCTGTCAGTGATCCTCAGTGTTCATTGCACTGTAGCTGTCAGTGATCCCAGTGGGCATTGTACTGTAGCTGTCAGTGATCCTCAGTGTCCATTGCACTGTAGCTGTCAGTGATCCTCAGTGTCCATTGTACTGTAGCTGTCAGTGATCCTCAGTGTCCATTGCACTGTAGCTGTCAGTGATCCTCAGCGTCCATTGCATGAACAACCAGTAGTTTTGGTGCATAATGAAGTAAATCCCTGAATAAGCCGACATGAAAACTGGTGAAAACAGGAGTTTGTTCGCGTTCACCCCGGCCGTGGAATAAAATCCGTGTCGAGATTTTCACTTAATAGTGGCTTCGGTATGAGTTTCTACAAAAAAGATGTTTTATGTATTTTAAAAGAGTCTGTAACAATAACAAGTATGTGTGGGTGGCTACAGTCGCTGCCGACCACTAGGCGGAACGTATTCTTGTTTGCCATCGTCGTGGTAGAAAAAAACTTCTTGTCTTCTACATATTTAATTATTTACCTTGTTTAGGATCCTATCAAATTAGTCAGCACTATTAAGCTGCCTATTTTGACTATAAATATGATCACGTTTGTTGGTTTTCATACAAATAATAAGTTTTCGAATGGTTGTCACGGATTATTTAGAAAATTGCTTTTTTTTCAATATATTCTACTTGTGTATTGCTTACACGGATGAGCTAATATTATTAAAATAAAAAAATCCTGAACATTGAGCCTGTGAATCGGCGAGCTAACATTCGCACGTTGAAAACACGAATATTTAATTAGTATCTGTCGATTTCTAACTACATCCACAGTTTTGTACATATTTCTTCCAACTAGATGTAGCAACACTGTAGCCGAAGGTATTTTTCTGTTCGATGGAATGTCTGAATCGCTGTTTGTAGTTTAGGAATCATATTGTTCGTGTTTTCCAGATACAAGATTATTCCAAGTATGATCTTTGAAAAAACGTGTTAAGACTATTCTTATCTTACTTATTTTCATCAACGTTAACACTCTGTACCTCCTAAAGTATTGATGGTTGAGTAGAACTGTTTGGACAGAACTGATAGGAAATTGAATGTAAATTATTAATGTAGAAGTCACTAAAGAGATATTTCAAATAGTTTAGGATTTATAATAAAATAAGTCGAAATAGAGACCTTTCCTCCCTCCCCTTCTTCCGGCTCCGGTCCCACCCCCGGGGACTTTTAGTATATTCATTCGGACACTTTACGGAATAGACTACTTGACCCATTTTTAAAGTTTGTCTTATATTATTAATCAATATCTGATTACCGGAAAAAACATAAATATATTTTTTCACGAGTTCACGACCTAGAAAACCACAAAATTATAACTTAAAATTTAAACTTTCGTTACCGGGCGAAAACGATACTAGCCATGTTAATGCTTAGATTATCTGTGGTGTGACGTCACTCGAACCGAAAACAAACATTTGACATGTCACTTATGTTATGTCAATGTCACAGCAAAGCTACATACTTATTTCCATGGCGAATTTCACTCGTATAAGATTCGACATGAAGTTAGTTTAAGATCCTATGACGATTATAAAAAAATAAAACAAATTTTTCAATAAAAAATATGTACCCATCAAATACTTTTAATACACCGTAACCGAAAAATATTGATCTTTTAAAAAATATATTATGTTGCACTAAATTTGATATGAGTCAAGTAGCCTATTATTCGTACCAACTTTCAAAACTACACGAATTATTTGGTCTAATCAACAATTTTGATGCTAATTCTCTCATACTACAACCTTAAAAGTTATTGAAATAGAGGTACTAATAATAATAAACATTTATCGTTGACGCACATGAACACAGTCTAAATAAAATAATTAACACCTTCGCTACGGCATCGGATCTATTCGACCCGATGCAAGTATGGTTAATTGCGATGTTAACTAATTGCCGTAGCGAAAGTGCAGAGAAAAATTTGTGCATCACGAAATGGACCCAACTCAGCGTAGTGCTAGCCTGAAGGCCAGAGCGTTGGTCTTCCGTAGGGCCCATTTGGTGATGCCACGACAGATAACACACAAAAAAGAGAAAAAAAATGACAAAGGATAAAAATACAATACAATTGATGCAACATGAACTATGCAGAACATAATACTCGCGACCATAATTATCACCGACAGCGCTTGTTTTGCTTATACAGCTAGCGCCAGCAGCTAGCGGAAGCTTGTAGTGCCTTACTAGGTGTGAGAGCGCTCGTTCACCTGTAAGTTCTTACGTAAGTCATAGAGAAAGATGGAGTTATACTAAGGAATGAGAAGAGAATATCACTATCTTATTCCTTAGTATAGCCCCGTTCCTATCATTTACGTAAGAACTTACAGGGTGTACGGCAGGCCTGAGTACTAAGAGTCGTCAAAAAATTTAAGTAAGTTGTGCGGTGTAGTAAGACTGTTTTAGAAAATATTCACTTGCATAATTGTTTTATGCTTTATTAACGATAGTACTTATAATATACTCGTAATATTACGTGTGCCTTAATATATATAATCACTACTGTAAATTAAATCACGCGCGGAATATATTTTTCTCAGTCATGCAATGAAATATTGTTGTTATGTTCCTTATAATAGGCTGCGAAGTATGACGTTCCAGGTGTGACTAGGACAAGTCAAGAGGTCGTCAATGGAATTTAACAATTCTTGAAGACCTAGGCCGGTAAAGTGCTCGTTTTTAATTCTATCCTATGTAACATCATACCCTAACATCATGACAATTTAACTAACATAATTATGTGCAGGGTTGGGCAAAATACTGGCTTATTGTATTTCAAATACAAAATACTAAATACGAGTACTTTGTTGACGTGTATTTCAAATACAAAATACTTTGGTGACGTGTATTTCAAATACAAAATACAGGGACTAAAATAATGTGTTTAAAATACAAAATACTTATTCTTTGAAACTTAATTACTAACATAATATTTTCTTCGGTTACCACGAGGATCACACATGAAATAAAACTATGAAAATGAATAAACATCATTCCGACGTTTCGAACACTTTACAGGGTTCGTGGTCTGCAGGCATGTGTACACAAACCCTGTAAAGTGTTCGAAACGTCATAATTATTTTCATAGTTTAATTTCATTAATTACGAACATTCACAGTTTATAGGCATTGCGTAGGCATAAACTACCATAGGCTTGCTTATATACAAGTATGTTCACGGGCCTCAGTCCCCATAAGGTAGGCTGAGAGCTGGTCTTTCTATTTTTGTGGATAAAAGATATTTTTTTATCAAAATGGGACTTCGCGTACAGTAAGGTTTATTTACCTGATTTCGATATTACGTTTATTAGCTTTATTAGCTTCAAAAACTCGCTTGCCCTACTAGCCATCAGTTGTTCGTCGTCCAGCACATTGCCACTTCAATCAGACAGAGGATTTTTTGCGTACCGTAAAACGGTGTAAATAGGAATGGCGGGGTAAGTAGGAACGTAGAGTAAACTGGTCAGTTAGCCCAGGACAAACAGTCCAATTTAGGGCAACAGATTCTTTCATATGTGTTATTCTAAACTGGACTATAATGTTTCATTGTGCTGTTGGTTTTCCAATAAATGATGTATTGCTTAAGAATTGATAATATCCATTTTCGTGGACGTACGGAATTAACGGAACCCTTTCCACGCGAGTCTAAGTCGCACTTGCCGGATTTTAATGCTCTTACTTGGAATAATCTTGTATCTGGAAAACACAAACATAATGATTTGTAAACTACAATAGCAATCATTCCAATGAACAAGAAAATAACTTGCGCCTCAGTGTTGCTACATCAAATAGAAAAAAATATAGACAAAACTGCGAATTTATTAGGCACTAATTAAATATCAATATTATATAACGTAATTTCACCTACAAATGTTAGCTGGCCTACACACAAGCTCAAAGCTCGGAACATATTGTTTTTTAAATACAAAACTCTCGTGAGACTCATTAATACTAAAATTATATTGCAGTTAATAATTAACTGCAATATAATTGCAGTATTCGTGCGGGTTGTGGTCGGAGGAAATAGGTAGCAAATCACAGTATATACAATGTTGCAAATTAGCGGTTACAACCTCGACATACCGAGTTTGGGCAGTTATCTTGACGTCGGAATGACTGCCCACTTTATTTTTGAAAAATCTTTTTTCTAACTTTTTTTTTTCCCTAGCCTGTTTGAGTGTCCCACTGCTGGGCAAAGCTGACTCTCCATGACTTCCGACTCCATGTCTCTTCCGGCCAGTTGTTCCGGAAGATATCAAGGTCGTCCCGCCATCTCCACTTGGGCCTGCCTTGCCCGCGCCTCGTTTCCGGCATCCACTTGGTGGCTACGCTAGCCCACCTATCCGGATGCATACGGTGGACGTGGCCGGTCCAATCCCATTTGAGCCTAGTGGTTCTTCTGCCTACGTCAGCTATCCCCGTTCTGGAGCGCAGCGTGGTGTTTCGGATACGGTCGGCCCTTTTGACCCCTAGATTGCTGCGCTCCATGGCGCGTTGGCAAACCTTCAGTTTGGACTTCTGAATCTCTGTGAGTGACCAACTTTGAGCACCGTAGGTTAGGACAGGCAGAATACACATGTCGACGAGTTTACGCTTCAGTGACAGTGGAAGGGAACCCTTCATTAGCTCTCCCATGGACCAGTAGCTCTTCCAAGCATTTGTGATTCGGCGTTCGATTTCTTTATCTTGCCTGTTGCTAGAAGAGACTAGCTGGCCCAAGTAGATATACTCGTCAACATAGTGTATTATCTGCCCATCTACCTCGACCTTACGTTTCGTGCTGTTGGTCATCACTTGAGTCTTTGTACGATTCATTTGGAGTCCAACCTGAATGCTTGCGCTGCTCAGTTCTTGGAGCATTTGCTGTAGTTCTGACTCAGAAGGGGCGAAGAGAACAATGTCGTCGGCAAAACGAAGGTTTGATAACCTTTTGTCACCGACCCCTATTCCCCTCGCCTCCCCGGAAACCGCCAGGCTCTTGAAAATTTCTTCGAGGGTGCTTGTGAACAATTTCGGAGACAGTGGGTCGCCCTGTTTGACACCTCGCTGTATAGGGAACGATGGGTCGGAGTGCTGTAGCTTAACGTCTGCTGTGCTATTATTGTAAATATTTCTAATTAAACTAATGTAGGGTCAATATTTTGATTTTCGAGTGCGGAAACTATTGCGGAATGAGTGATGCTATCAAATGCTTTGGCGTAATTTACAAATGCTAGGTACAAAGGGACATTGAATTATGTACTCTTTTCGATAATCTGGTTGATTGTGTGTAAGTGGTCGATGGTGGAGAATCCGGGACGAAAGCCAGCTTGGTTGGGAGGTTGGTGGCGGTCGAATTGTCCAGCAATGCGACGCTCAATGATTTTGTTGAACATTTCATATATATGCGACACCAAGCTAATTGGACGATAGTTGAAAGAAAGAAAGAAAGAAAGAAAGAAAAAGTAATTTATTCACTAAAGCACACATATATACGCAGGACTCAACAATCAGAAAACACAAAACTTAAAAAATAATATAGGGTACATTAGTCTGGCCGGGGGTTTACTCACATAAGGTAACTATTTTATCACATGATATGTAATGATCAACCTATCCGTGTCCAGCAATGTGTGCGATAAGGAAAAGGCTTTGGCTCAGCATAATGTTGCAATTTTGCAAAAAATTGCAACGCTGTTATTCTGCCAAGGCCCAGTGGAGTGACAAGCAGTATAAATAAATAAATAATAATAAGGTTGTAAATACAAAATATAAAATAAGATAAAATCTATTATTTAACCATCTAACAGCGCTTAGTTTTTGTATGGCGTCATACCGTACCTTAGCTAAGCTAATTATAATAATAAAGTGGGTAGGTGGTAAAAGGTAAAAGGTTACTTACTTACTTAAGTGCAAATACTTTGCAAATCGTAATATACAATATAATAAAATATAGTGAGCAATCAAGGTGAAGTGTGAAAATTGAAAATTGTGTTGTGTGGAGAGTAAGAGGAAATTTGGAGAGTAGATTAATAAACTAAGACAATGAGTTGCCTATGTCGTCGGCCTTATTTCCTTTTTTGTGCAGCAAGACAATGTTTGAATAAAGCAGTTTCTGCGGTATTTTGTGTTTTTAACATTTTGTTGAATAATATAGATAAAGGCTGTAAGAGGTTGGGCTTTCCGAAAATGAGTGCCTCTGCACTTACACCATCATTTCTAACTTAGGTTGCAAATATGTAAATACAGGTAGTAAATAGTAGCAAATAGTTAGTAAATGTTGATGGTACTCCAACATCGATCTGCCATTTTGGTCAGTCATTCTGACGCACACTTCTGAAAGATTATGAAAACACTGAAAACAGAAATGACATACGTCTAGAGAAACGCTTATACCTACTGTTGATAGGCTGTGAGTGCGAGGTCCGGCCCTCGAGTTCGCGTAGAGCATGCCGTAGTGCCGTCGAGCTTGCAGCCCTCCGGTTGATAGACTGATAGCATGGATTTACCCTTCGGGACTTCGGCTCTCGGTTTGCGTCGGACCTGCGGTCCTCCGGTTGATAGACTGAGAGTGTGAATTCACTTCTCGGAGTTCGCGTAGAGTGAACCATTGGGCTTGCGGCCCTCCTATTGATATACTGACAGCGTCGGTTAACCCCTTGGACCTTCGGCCTTGCTGGACTGAGAGTATGAGTTCACCTCTCTGGTTTGCGTAGGAGTTGTTGTCAGACCTGTTGTCCTCCGGTTGATAGACGGAGGGGCTGAGTATATTTAAGTATATTATAGTCTCGAAATCTGACTTTTATAACTTTTGGTCATATGTAATGATTGGACAACGGTAGTCATTTTGCGACAAAAGTATTACTTATAATTATGACTTTTATTTCATTTTGTTCAGAATTTATAATATACACCTATTATTTTATATTGAGGTTCAGTATATCTGTTTTCACATTTCTATCACAATCATGAAGTACAGGTCACTTATAAATTATCTACTCGTATTAAACAAACGTTTCTGCTCTACGTCAACTCTTGTCTGGCACTTATCTCGTTGACATTCCTATAATTATTTAATCCATTCATTTAACACATATAAAGGAATACCTAACTAAATTGTTTATTTCATTAGGTATTTATCGCTATATTGTTTGGTGTAACGTAAAATATGCCTAACGAATTTCCCATTCGTAAATGGTTACAAGATCAACGGGATCTTACATACCACAAATCAACAGCTTTAATATGTACAAAATGTGAAATAAGTCTCTTAGGCAAAACAAATATTCAAAAACACCTTAAATCAAAGACACATCGCGAACAAAAACCTAGAAAAATAGATCAAGAACAATTTAATTCTCTTTTGGATCGAATTGGGATCGTCTGAATAGTGATGTGCAGAAATTGTGCTCCTTACTGTCTGCCCGGTGAAAGTATTTTGCATTATGCAAAAAATATTTAGAAAAATAGTACGAGTACAATGCAACCATAAAGGATATCGAAGAAATAATAGACGATTATGAATTAATTTGAAGCTAAAATGATAACAACAAAATATCGGTCTATAATTCTGCACTTCTCACATCTGTTGTTGTTGAACGGTCGTTCTCTTTATATAAATGGACCCTGAATGTTAAAAGAAATCAATGGACAATATCGACATGGAAAATAATATAATAATTTACTATAACAAATGAAATTGGTTTTATTTTGAACAATATCTTAGGCTTATCCATATTTACACTACGTTGGTCGTCAAAATGACATAAAATGCTACCAGTGTCCGATCAGTAGTCATATTATGCATCGGACGGTTACAAACAACATCATTGATCTAGAATAAGTACCTACATGTATCAATAATTAACTTAATAGTTGCACTAAAAACTTTAAAATAAAATAACTAATGTTTATGGTGCAATATCTAATTAAACTAAAACTGTTTAACTTAAAACTGTGTTTGCTTATTTTATTTACCTATATGATTTACCTAGTCGGTAAGGTAAATCTACCTTAAGTTCTGTCATAAAGATTTTGTCTTATAAAACACTGTAAAAAAAACAAATACAAAAAACGTAAACATGTTTTGAAAGCTTATTTTATGGTGATCAAATTGCGTTATAATCGTTTTGAAATGAATATTCACATTTTGTGTCATTCCTTTTAAACTTGAAATTCTCGACCGTAGTCAGAACGCGGGCAATTTGTGAAAACATGCTTCACAAAACTGATAGAAAACCAATATTGTAGAAGTATCTGAATCTAACATTTTGGTTTTTATGTAACCTCTATAATAGGACATCTTTTAAAGCTAGAATGTAGATTTCTAAGAAGCTCATACCTACTTCAGATCGTCATAATGTAGAAAATTTCGTATTTTACAATTTTGCATAAAAACGCGTAAATTTGAGTGTCACAAAAAAAGGCATTTGGTCAATCACGTAAAATAGCTATTTAACACTTTGAGCGCGGGGAACTCCCGAGGGGAGTTCTCTGTGGGAGGTCCATTTTCGCTACAAAGCGGAAAATCACGGGATCGACTCGTCCGCAATGAAAGTGTTAAGGTTAAAAATCTGTTAACTCTTGTACATCGGCCGGTCCTATTATACCTATGGTTGCGAAAGTACTGGAGAATGATCTGTGCCGTAGGTTAACTTCTTATCTAAACTCCACCGATTTACTGTCCGACTGCCAGTACGCGTACATACGGGGCCGCTGCACCACCGACTTAGTGCGCGAGGCTGTCCGTAAAATAATGTAAGCCCTGGAGAGTAAGCAGCAGGTAGCGATGCTATGCTGCGACCTCTCCAGGGCCTTCGACGTGGCTGACCATAGCGTAATTGCCGCGAAGCTGTTACACTACGGTATATGTGGCAGCGCACATAAACTACTTACGGATGCGCTGCGTAGTCGATCACAGATAGTGGTGGGAGATGGGGGGGTATGCAGGTACGATTCACTTCAAACATCCATGGGAGTGGCCCAGGGTTCGTCAATCTCGAATACACTGTTCTCCTAGCTACTGAATGACCTGCCCGAGGCGATAACAACGGCCGACATATTAATTAATTAATTTATTTATTTATTAAAACAAAAGTTTACATAACATTACAGTTGAACACCAATGCGGCATGAAACTAAAATTATACAATTAAAAGAAACACGAAAGCTGAGTACGTGGGTTCGATCCCCACCTCGGACATAGGTGATCTTGGTCGTTTTTCTTTGGTATATGACATCTAATATTTATAATTTATATAGTATTAAGTAGTGTGACTACTGGAGAAAAATTAAAAGTACAAATCAAAATATTTAGTTAATAAATAATTTGATTTGTGTTTTCACAATATGTTCAATAGATGGCAGCACCATCTCTCTCTAGCTATTCTAGAAAACTGTAAAGTATTCTAAATAGGAGGTGCAGGCATGTAGTTAGTGCTTGCCCTTAGAGAATGGTCAAAGGCGCCTAGCCTTGTAAGGGATTGCATATACCCGAGAAATTTGACCGGTGGTTGCTAAGACCGAGTGGCCGAGGGGTACAGGCATCAGCCGCGAAAGCTGAGTACGTGGGTTCGATCCCCACCTCGGACATAGGTGATCTTGGTCGTTTTACTTTGGTATATGACATCTAATATTTATAATTTAAAAGAAACACATTAATTAGATTTTGGCGGCACAACTGCGTGGCTCCGTTGCGTCGTCTGAGCCGGCGTCGTAGGGTTCGGCAGGTTGCCCCGAAACCGCCGAAGCACGACGCCCGGCCAGAAGTTCGGACTCGCGATAGTGTCTTGGAGCGGCCGCGGCACGCGCACCACAAACGAGCTGAAGTGCACGTAGTGGCACGACCGCAGCTGCACGCGGATGACGTCGCAGGAGTTAAAACGGCACCAAATGTTGACGGTTTAGAAACCCGCCTCAATGAAGCCGCAAACCAGTTTTCTCGTCGTTTAGTATTAATGGCCTTGCGTTAAATTTAACAAAAACTCCTTTTATACACTTCCATTTAGGAAGTCGCACGCCGAGACAATTAAAGGTCCAGGTGGGTGGCGTAATCATGGAACAGATTGAAACCGTCACATTTGTGGGATTCGAGATTGACAGCAAGTTGACTTGGGCGCTCCATGTAGAAAAGTTGTGTGGGAAGCTTGCCAGCGCATGCTTCGCGCTCCGGCGCCTAGCACGACTCGTGCCGCGACACGTAGTGTGCACGTGCTATTTTAACCTTCCACTCACTGCTGCAGTACGGTGCAGAGACGTGGGGGCGCGCTGCGGACTGGCAGCGCGCCTTCCGACTCCAAAAAAGAGCTGTACGAGCAGTGATGCAGCTGCCTCAGGACGCATCCGCGAGGCCTTGCTTCAAGCAACTGGGCATTCTGACAATGCCCGCGGTAATGGTTTTTCAAATAGTTATGTATGCATAGAAAAACCTGGATCAATATAAAAAACGGGCAGACTCCGCCCGCTTGCTTCGCCATCCGAAAAGACTTCTCCCGATAAAACGCCGACTTGCAAATTCAGAGAAGACTACCCACGCCCTCTGCCCAAAGGTATAGGTAAGTTGCCACACTCTGTCACCTCAGCGCCTTCTCTCAATAGCTTTAAACATAAACTAAAAAGATGGCTTCTCGAGCATACATTCTACAGCTTCGAAGAATTTTTAAATGTTAATTTATAACATATAATTATAAAATTATTTTAATTTTTCAATATTTTTTGTACAATACCGACATGTAATAATGAAATTATTATGAAACAAATGAATATGAATATGAATACATTAAAATAAAGGTAATAGACCACGCTATCATGATTTGCTACGAAAAATCCATAGAAAACAAAACACAAATAAATAGGGGCTAAAATTGCTAGAATCGGTCGCGTGCTTTTGACGTGTTTTTTCATACCTTCTTTCACATGTTACGAAGCTTTGAGCGAAAACAAAACAATAATTCTCCTAAAATAATATTGTAAGTCCATCACTATTAAAAAACTTTAAAACTATATATCGAGTTATGTCTAATAGTACCTATTAGCTTTGTTGACGTCAAAACTTTTATGACACAACTTTAGGATCGACTAGGTATTTGTATCAAGCACAATTTGAAATACATAGGGGTAATAGTTATTAAAATTACACTTTTATCATCATCATCATCACGGCGACCGGTTGAACTGACTACTGAGAGCGTCGCTCGTGTGCTCTCATGTGACTGACGTAGCCTATTTTTGCAACAAATGTGCGACTACATTTGTAAAGATAGGTAATGCAATAGTCTTAAACGAATTACTCTTATTGGGTCGGCAACGCGCATGTGACACCCCTGGAGTTGCAGGCGCCCATAGGCTACGGTGACTGCTTTCCATCAGGCGGGCCGTATGCTTGTTTGCAACCGACGTGGTATAAAAAAAAACTCGTAACAGTCGTAACAAATAAGATTTTGAATTGTCATATTGATGACAACACTGTAGGCATACCAACGAGTCGACTACGAGGGACGATCGCAGAACACAGTTGGATTAAGATCAGTGCGGGATGTTTAGTGAACGGTCGATAGCAACAATGTGGCAAGTACTGGGGCAAGTATTCATACTTTTTTATTCGTTAGCAGAAGATATGTAACGAACAACATAACAATTTGGACATTGGTCTGAAACAAATGTGTTCATTCATTCATTCCCAAAGATATAGCCTCACGCCTAATAGATGCCACTGGTAACCAAAAGGCTGGTCAATATTTCACTCAGCGGATAAGCATTGCCATACAACGTGGCAATGCGGCGAGCCTTCTGAACATACTGTCACAAGTGAGAGTAACCAATTTAAAATTGTACTTAAGGTATGCTGGCGTAAGTGTGGACTATTTTTAACTACGTAGCTAAAAATAATTCTGAAGAATAAAAAGCCAGTAAGTAAAATAATTTGACCACGAGTAGGGGAGGTTGGCTTGGGATCCTTGTGATGGAATTCGAATCCCCTTACACCCCTTTAACCATGAATTTTTTTAAAACGCAATTCAACTTGTTTTCAAATCGAAATAATGTCTTCTTCCAGGAAGATTTGCATTTACAATAATTAAGGATTTTTTTCTCTGACGTCGAAATGTTTTACTTCCATACAATTAAAAAAATAAATAATTGAAAACAATTTTTTTTTAAAAAAAAAGTGTGGACAAGTTGGAATTTGTTTTTTAAATCGAAATAATGTCTTCTTTCTGTAAGATGCCCATTTACGATATTAAGGTATGTTTCCTCTGACAAGGCAATATTTTTTTTCATATTTTTTTTTTTTAAATCAAACAAATTTGAATGCAATTTTACTAAGTCTTAAAAATTAAATGAAGTCTTCTTTCAGCAAAATACGCTATCTATGATATACTTTTCCTCCATGTGGCATCGCCGTGGGACGCCCTGTATATGAAATATGTATTTTCTTCACAAAAACATAACTTCATAAACTTCATATACTGAAAAAACAATGTGAAAAGTACCCGTTGCGTCGCATACTAGATCTTGCTTTACCAGATTCAAATTACATTAATTTTAAGAAAAATATTAATTAGTATTAAGATATATAATTTCCTTGACATTAGAATTCACAGCAAAAAT
Organism: Thaumatotibia leucotreta; assembly: GCA_025490895.1. Classification (NCBI taxonomy): domain Eukaryota; kingdom Metazoa; phylum Arthropoda; class Insecta; order Lepidoptera; family Tortricidae; genus Thaumatotibia; species Thaumatotibia leucotreta. The sequence goes on from JALPQI010001698.1 coordinate 18,421, forward strand.
ATTTGTTATGTCGACCTTTCTATAATTTGGATGAATACTTTGCTTTGGTAGAATATTTGAATGAGTGACATTAGATTTTTAGGGACATATTTTTCTTTATTAGATTATTTGTATTATAATAATGATGACATGTATAATGTATAACGATAATATGTTTCACTATTTTCACTTTGATCTAATGTAAGTTTTGTGTACTTAATGTATGTTTTTGATAAAAAAAATATATTTTTTGTCATTTATTGATATTTCTGCAATTTATTTGATAATTTTAAATAATTGTACTGTACATTTACTATTGCATGGATTTTCCTTATTTGCCAATAAGCAAAATCCATGCAAATAAAGACTTGAAATTGAATTTGAATTTGAACCGTTCTTTTTATTATTTAGGTTGATCGTGCTATCGACAGTGACAATCGATGGACAACTTTCTTACGAGTTCGTTAAAGCCAAAATAAATTTATCATACCATGTTTCTAGAACGACGCAATCACAAAACGTATTTTATTCGTTTCAAACTGACAAAAATCTTAGAAACTTTTAATTACATTATTTCATGAAATAAAACTATGAAAACGGATAAACTCGCGTATATTAACTAATTTTAACTTCATTCCGACGTTTCGAACACTTTACAGGGTTCGTGGTCTGCGGATGACTGACAATGGAGGAAATTTGATAGATCTACCTCCATCAAAATAAGAAAGATAAGTACAAAACTACCCACCAAAGAAAAATTACTAAACCACAGACAATAAATTTTAAGGGTGGATGTACATACAAAATTTGCAAATTAAGCTAGTTATTCATTACAAATATTTTCAGAATGAAGACAAGAGACAAAATAAATAATCTACGCCGGTTCTATCCCTACGCCACTGCCTGAGAAGTATTTCCTTCCTTTGTATGATTGTATTGTTAGGAAGGTATCCCAAAATTGGGACCGGCAAGAAACTCAGCGGGACAACTCTTTTCAAAAAACATTTGTAGTACATCTTAAGATCATCATGCATTAAACCAAAACATACAGTTTTGATTAATAAGGAAATTTAAAATAATTTTGAAAAAATGTTGCCAGTACTAAAAAGGGGGGGGAATGGTCACCACCGCCAAATACATCAGCCTCACGGTTTATGTCTAGACTGTTCCTTTATCAGATGAACAACTGGATCCCAAGCTGGTGGTAGAGACAAGCTTCTTTCCATTCTATTAAAGTTTGGATATTTCATTATCTCAATAGCCTCACGCAACATTCTAGGCATGTTTCTCTTCTCCTTAACGAGAACCAAAGGTTTGTCAAACTTAATAGAATGATTCGGTCCATCACTGACATGCTCCCAAACCGCAGACTGTTGTCGACGGTGCTTGACATCGGCTATGTGTTCCTTCACCCTAGTAGTGATATTCCTCTTTGTCTGCCCAACATATGAAAGCCCACATTCACAGTCCAGCTTATACACTCCTGCATTCAGTAAGGGCGTGCTATACTTAACAGGCCTCAGAAACTGCGACATTTTCTTCATTGGCTTAAAATAGGTTTTAATAGAAGCACGTTTCAAGATGCGGCTGATCCTGTCTGTAACCCCTCCAACAAAAGGCAGAACGGCTGGCCTGCGCTCAACAGTGGGAATCTTCATACGAGTCTTCTGATCGGCTCGAGGGATCTTCAGGTTGTTTGCCCGAAGTGCCTGCCTAGCATGCCGAAGCTCTGCAGCTAGATGCCGATCATCGCATATCTTTTGGGCTCTCTGAAACAAAGATTTGCCTACAGTAGCTAGTTGGCTGGGATGGTGGTGGGAATTGCCATTTAAATACCTATCAGTGTGAGTAGGTTTCCTATATACAGTGTGACCCAAAGTTTTATCCGGATTTCTTATAACCAAAACATCTAAGAAAGACAGAGAACAGTCATTTTCTAACTCCATAGTAAATTTAATTTTATCATGAATGGAATTTAAATGATCTAAGAAAGTTGAAACACTACTTTTTGGAAGGATAGTAAAGGTGTCATCTACATATCTTTTAAATATCTTCGGCTGCATGGGAGCCAATGAGAGTGCTCTCTCCTCGAAGTCCTCCATAAAGATGTCTGCGACAACAGGAGAAACTGGAGACCCCATCGCCACGCCATCCACTTGAAGGTAGAATTCACCGTTCCATAGTAAGTAGCCAGATGTAAGGCAATGTTCCAACAACTTAGCGTATTCCTCTGACATGTTCTGCTCCCTTAACCTTCTCTTGACAACTTTAAAATTTAAAGAGTACCAAAGAGCTTATTGGTGAATACTCGGACGACCTTAATCTGGATGTTCCAAGTTTAGTTCCTGATTCCCCAATGCCACCAAAGTTGTATGGGTTGCCTAAAATTCATAAACCAGGTGCCCCGTTGCGTCCTATAGTGAGTCAAATTGATGCTCCCACCTATAAATTGGCTCAGCACCTAGCGGGTGTTCTCTCACCTCTGCGTGGTAATAGTAGCACACATACAAAGGATTCATACCAGTTCATCCGTGATATTAAAGACCTAACTTTGACGGATGAGGAAATCATGGTCAGTTTTGATGTCCAGTCACTATTCACCAGTTTACCTGTGCAAGACTGCATTGAAATTGTCAAGAGAAGGTTAAGGGAGCAGAACATGTCAGAGGAATACGCTAAGTTGTTGGAACATTGCCTTACATCTGGCTACTTACTATGGAACGGTGAATTCTACCTTCAAGTGGATGGCGTGGCGATGGGGTCTCCAGTTTCTCCTGTTGTCGCAGACATCTTTATGGAGGACTTCGAGGAGAGAGCACTCTCATTGGCTCCCATGCAGCCGAAGATATTTAAAAGATATGTAGATGACACCTTTACTATCCTTCCAAAAAGTAGTGTTTCAACTTTCTTAGATCATTTAAATTCCATTCATGATAAAATTAAATTTACTATGGAGTTAGAAAATGACTGTTCTCTGTCTTTCTTAGATGTTTTGGTTATAAGAAATCCGGATAAAACTTTGGGTCACACTGTATATAGGAAACCTACTCACACTGATAGGTATTTAAATGGCAATTCCCACCACCATCCCAGCCAACTAGCTACTGTAGGCAAATCTTTGTTTCAGAGAGCCCAAAAGATATGCGATGATCGGCATCTAGCTGCAGAGCTTCGGCATGCTAGGCAGGCACTTCGGGCAAACAACCTGAAGATCCCTCGAGCCGATCAGAAGACTCGTATGAAGATTCCCACTGTTGAGCGCAGGCCAGCCGTTCTGCCTTTTGTTGGAGGGGTTACAGACAGGATCAGCCGCATCTTGAAACGTGCTTCTATTAAAACCTATTTTAAGCCAATGAAGAAAATGTCGCAGTTTCTGAGGCCTGTTAAGTATAGCACGCCCTTACTGAATGCAGGAGTGTATAAGCTGGACTGTGAATGTGGGCTTTCATATGTTGGGCAGACAAAGAGGAATATCACTACTAGGGTGAAGGAACACATAGCCGATGTCAAGCACCGTCGACAACAGTCTGCGGTTTGGGAGCATGTCAGTGATGGACCGAATCATTCTATTAAGTTTGACAAGCCTTTGGTTCTCGTTAAGGAGAAGAGAAACATGCCTAGAATGTTGCGTGAGGCTATTGAGATAATGAAATATCCAAACTTTAATAGAATGGAAAGAAGCTTGTCTCTACCACCAGCTTGGGATCCAGTTGTTCATCTGATAAAGGAACAGTCTAGACATAAACCGTGAGGCTGATGTATTTGGCGGTGGTGACCATTCCCCCCCCCTTTTTAGTACTGGCAACATTTTTTCAAAATTATTTTAAATTTCCTTATTAATCAAAATTGTATGTTTTGGTTTAATGCATGATGATCTTAAGATGTACTACAAATGTTTTTTGAAAAGAGTTGTCCCGCTGAGTTTCTTGCCGGTCCCAATTTTGGGATACCTTCCTAACAATACAATCATACAAAGGAAGGAAATACTTCTCAGGCAGTGGCGTAGGGATAGAACCGGCGTAGATTATTTATTTTGTCTCTTGTCTTCATTCTGAAAATATTTGTAATGAATAACTAGCTTAATTTGCAAATTTTGTATGTACAGTAAGCTTCACAATTATGTGACCCCCCCGAGAAAAAGATTCCTGGTTCAAATCTCGTGACACACCTAACTTTTTGTATTTTTTTTTTAGTATATCTGCAACAGGCATTATTTTGTATAGTTATTACAGGCATTTATAAATTGAATATGTCAATATAAAAAAAATGGCGACGATAAATGTAAAACAATGTTTGTTGCTTGTCTTAGCCAGAACAATAATTTCGTCAACATATCTAGCGGCGACCTGGCTTAGCGGCTGCTAATATAGACTATGAAACGAGAGGTTCTTGGTTCAAATATCATGATGATTCAAACTTTTTTGTATTTTTTTTATACAACACGTTGCAATTTATTTGTTTTATTAGTTTTAGATATATTATGCTGAAAATATTATTATGAGAAATGGGTAATAAAAGAAAAATACGAATGTTGATTATTTTTTATTGGTTTATAAAAAACTGTTTACAATATCAATATTTCGGGTGAATTGGAATTATGAGAAAGTTTTATTCTATTTATATGATCTACCCAGCTAGTTGATCAGGTTTTACATATATATTGCTAACTTATAATGTAATTGCTTTTCATGAAATAAACATTTATCTATCTATTGTTATATTATACGATGTATCTTTAAGATAGATAAGCAAATATCCGAATTGCTTTAGCAACATGAATTATGTAAAATTAAGAAGTAACTACCTTGAAATTTTTAATCTAATGTATCAATGTTTTAACATTTCTCCGTTGTGTAAATGAGTAACGTTGTGGTTCATTAAAATAATATTGTTTTAATGGCATAATATATTTAAAGCGGACCCCAGGCTTTTTGATGTGCGGTCACACCTACAAAGGCGATGCTGCAGATTTGCAGTGACGTGCCGTATCCGACACAGTTTTTATCGCAGACTGGACTGGAAATATGTTTTAAAGACGTTATGTGTTACAAACCCCACGCGGTTATTTACTTTCATACATTTCAATTCCGTACAATCACAGTTTTTTTAAGCAGCCGTGAATAAGAGTATGTAGTAGTTAACTAGTTACAGTACCCCCGAGATAACAAGGCTTCAATAGGTATAACTATTTTCATGCTATTCAAAAATAATGTCTTACAAAAACATATGCGTTATACCTACAGATGGTTACAAAAATCATCTTATCCATGTATAGGGTTTATCATTTTCGTGATCTTATTAGAAAATAAAGTATAAATAATATGTTGAAGACATTTTTTTTAAACGGGTTTAGCTTATTAATACGATCAGCTGCGTATAATTATTTAATCCGCGTCAAAAAAAAATGTTTTCCAACTTTTCCTATTAAGTGAGTCTTGCACAAAAACATGCATTAATTAATTGCACAAAAGAATAACTTGCATAGGTAAATTACAATAAATTTTAGATTCGACCATGTGACATGCCAAAACCACAACGTTACTTTTCTTTCTGATTGAAATAACCTCAACGAAAACTTTGACGTTACAGCGAGAAACCACATGTTATCAAAGATAACAATATTCATCTCCTGCAGCGTCAGCACTGTAAAAAAAATTTAAACACGGGCTTTCTCCACTAATGGGCCATATTCGATACAGGGAACTGTAGTTCATCAATATATAAATTTCCAATTAAAAAAATATGCGTTTCATATGCACCGTTCTCCAAATCTTGGGATTAGCTGTCAAAGCGGACCCCAGGCTAACTGAGCCATGGCATAAGCCGGGAATAACGTAATGAAGATAATGATGACGCGTTTTATATACACCGTGGGCCTGTATAGGCCGACGAATTTTAACAGTGTATTCCTGACCACATTTAGAGACAATAATGTCGTATAAAATGTGATGCTGATGATACAATTGTGCTTTAAATTACATATCTTTAAAATACCTACAGGGAACTGTTTTTGAAACCGTGCGTCAAATCTTTTTTTATTGCAAAGACTATTTTCGGGGCCTAACTATTAGGGAAAAAACAATAAGTTAATATTTTGAACAATCTCACTCGTTCATAATGTTAACTATTTTATTTGAATAGGTATGTAATTGAATGCTAATGTGTCTTTCTAATAAGTTTAGTTAATTAATTTGTGTGAATACTTTTAAATTGCAAGGTTACTCCCATCATTCTATTTCTAATAGGTATAACAGATTCTAAACCTGTCGAGTTATTATCGACCTTAATGACATGAATAACATGTCTGACACGGAAGATTTATTCATTTGTTTTAACTTGCCTATGATAATTATTTCGCCAATAGTGGAGAAATACCTATAACACAAATGGAAGCACAAGAGTTAGGTATATTAATCACCCGCTTGAGAATATTTATTGACCTCTATCTCCTAGGTAATAAGGGTGATGGCTGATAACTACAGTTACCAGATGCGTGTGAGTAGGTAATTAATAGCGAAGAGGATATCCGTCACTTTCTACAACTTGCTTTAATCGGCTTTTCATACTCGTCACCATGTTAGAACAGGTATCCGTGTTCCTCAACAATTCCCAGGTCCGGTGAACTTCTTCATCTAGATTTTTTTTTGATCTAACTTGGGTAGGGTCCCAGTTAAGCACCATTTGACCCCACAAGTTCTCGATTGGGTTTAGGTCAGGACTTTTCGAAGGCCAATCGAACACTGTAATATCTGTCTGAGAAGACAACCAGTTTTGCACTACATGGGACCGATGCACGGCACTATTGTCTTGCACTAAATAAATTTGGCCCTCAGGGTAGGCGACGCGAACTGATGGCAGCATTACGTCACGCAATACCTCAAGGTATCGTTTACCATTCATTCGGCCTCCAACTTCTACAAGCTCACCAGGGCCCATGGACGACATCCACCCATAATACGCTGAAAAAAAGTTACTCTGATAAGTATCGTTTACCCTCTCATACCAAGCCATAACATAAAAATATATATATATTTTACCTAACGTTATCCTTCCGCTTGTTCTAAGGTCTAGCACATTTTTGGGGTTGAACCTCTCTCCACTTCTCCGCCACAATATTTTTCGGCCATCTTTGTCGGATTTAAAACATTTTTCGTCTGTGAAAATGACGATTTCGTTCTCCCAATCGAAATTTTCGTATTTTTTTGCGAACGTTATACGTGCGTTTCCATGTCCTTCAGTTAAACTTATTTTTTTGGCTGGCTTATAGTTGTGTATGTCAGCAGCATGAAGGTGTCTTCTAACCGTGCTAAGTGACACTTCAAAAGTTTCCGCAGTAGTGCGAGTACTGGTAAATGGAGCATCAGTATGTATTTTCACTATATTACGATGACGCTCAGACACATCAGTGTAAGCTGTTGGACGGGGACCTGGTTTCTCACATTCCACGTCTCCCTGTTTTTGGAAACGTCTTAACCACCTACGAACTGTGATTCTCTGCAAATGAAAATACGCGTAAAACAATATGTAAATATAATATAATCATTATATTTTTAATTTTACAAATCTGTAAAATAACTGAACACAAAATAGCCTTAAGTCTTTGTGCGACTATTTCTCGGTTGGCATAATGCGTATTAGGCATACCTACTACGTTTTCAGCAGACTCGGGAAAAAAAGTTATATACTGATTTTATTTTAAAACCTTACTTAAACTCTAAATAAATTAACAGAAAAAAAATACTAACATATACCTATAGGACAATTCTTGAAGAAGTGGAAATACATTGGTAAGCCTCGATCTTGTATAAAAACATTTAAAAACACACCCATTATGGAGAAACAATCTTAAGTTACCTAACTACAAAATACACGATGTGTTTTGTTTGTTAGGGTTTTTTCTAAACAGACCCTGTTAAAAAATATATCAAATAGGTATATTATCTATAATAATTAATAACTATTATATATCTACACACAATACATCTGTTAGCTTATCTTATTGGCTAATCCAATTTTACATTTACATTTATTCAGTAAAGTGATTAAAAAATCTCATTAGTTACAATAGTTACTTACCGTAATATTTAACGTTCGTGCTATTTCCTTAATACTTTTGTTTTCTTCCCAGAGATTTACGATTTTGGCTTTCATAAAAACTGTTAGTCGCACCATATTGTTGATCAAAAATCGAAAAAAAACGTGAGTTGTTAAAATAATTTTCTTGAAAATGCAAAGAAAGTTCACAAAATGTAATTGCTTCGACACAACAGAGACAGGTATGACTTGGACTACAAATTATAACTTGCCCTCAAATGGCGTTTTTCTACATGAAATCCCAAAACTGAATTACCTGCTCTTGATTTTTAACCTTTAATGTGATTACTTAAAGTCGTTGTTAAGCGTCTTCGAAAATGATATGAGGGCAGGGAAATATTGATAAACAAAGACAATACTATAACGTAACACAAGCTTGCCAAACAGGGACGCATATATATGATAGTTAGTTGGAGCCATTTGCACTTTGCGACACCTGCAACTGGTTCGAATTTTTGCATCCATATGCAACTGCATCCGTAGCCCAGTGGCATGACAGCCGGTCTAATGTATGGCGGAGTAAGACCGGGCATATCACTAAGGTCTATGGATCGATCCCCGCTAGCGGCACAGTGGAATGTTTCAAAGTAACACAATTTTTGTAAGATTCTATCGGAATACTGAGTCTCGGCTAGCCGAGCGGCGAGTTAAACTTTTCAAGTTAGGGGGGTCACATATCTCTGAAGCTGACTGTACATCCACCCTTAAAATTTATTGTCTGTGGTTTAGTAATTTTTCTTTGGTGGGTAGTTTTGTACTTATCTTTCTTATTTTGATGGAGGTAGATCTATCAAATTTCCTCCATTGTCAGTCATCCGCAGACCACGAACCCTGTAAAGTGTTCGAAACGTCGGAATGAAGTTAAAATTAGTTAATATACGCGAGTTTATCCGTTTTCATAGTTTTATTTCATGAGTAATCCTCGCGGTAACCGAAGAAAATATTACATTATTTCATTTACATCCAACATCTATAGTAATGTGTTTTATTACTAGGCAATAAATAAATTTATTTTTAAATAGCATATCCCGACGTAACTGAAGATTAAAAATTTAATTGCATTTAGAGGCCCATGCACACTTAGAAATTTTCAAGCGTAGTCGCCTAGTACACGCCCGCGAAGCGCCGAATCGATGTAACATATTTAATACGTTACGGCGCCGCAACGCCAGTGATCTTTTGAACGCCAGCGTCTCGTTATCGCCTGCGCCGTCGACGTGGCGTCCGTGAAGTGCTGCCTAGATATTTTAGGTGTTGACCGGAGATGTCGGCGTCTAGCCAGCACTCGCGCAGCGCTCTCCCCGGGGCTCACTGTCGTGTTCGTCCCATCCCTAACTCCATAATAATTATTAGTTAAGGCCACTCAGAGCCACACAACACACATGGAATCGCAATCATCACAATTACTTAGAGACACTTAGAGTCCATTACAGCTTCAGTTTTGTATTTAGATTTTCTATTTTATTTTTTCTTGTGATAGATGTCATATAATTATGTAACGAGCAAGTACGAATATAAATTCTCATGGAACTGAATATGGTCAGTATTCATAGTATTTAAATTATATTGTCTGCCAGATAGCTTCTACAGTCATGCTCACCTTAAGTTCTCTGCTTTCGGTGGCGTTGTTGATCGGGTCGTCACTTTCCCGAAAGAAGATTGAGGGAGGCGATGGCTGAGATACGCGTCATACTCGTGAACGTTTGCGGAGACCGGTCTAATCAAGCTCACTCATGGCCTAAATTCAAACAATTTTCCTGTTGTTCTTGACATGAGAAATTAAATTCACTTCATGTTTTTTTATTTATGATTATTTAATATTATGACGCATGGAGATCTTATACATCTCTGAAACATTTAGCGAAATGTATCAGTTTGTTTTTTTTTACTCTGACAACTAAAGACCGTTACATCTCTAGCAGTATAACAATGCTAATTGTAACTTCGTTTAACTAAAAACAATTGTATGCCCTTTTACATATATCTTTAGATCATACATTTCTCAAAATGTATTACAATTATATTATTATTCTGACTTTTTTTTTCCTTTTGAATCACGGGCTTACAAATCCCGGTTTTTTGATAGGCTTGCGCGGAGATATAGATCCAACACGTAGACACACCTTTGGAGAAATTTGCTGTATTGTACACCTGCTGCAACCCATTCACGGGCGCATCTATATATATAAAAGAAGAAGCTCCCTGATAAAGATGCACGCACAGCCTAAACCCCTGGTCCTATAGACTCCAAATTTGGCACGTAGGTTCCTTTTATTGTGTAGACGAGCACTAAGAAAGGATTTTACAAAATTCACCTTCTAAGGGGTTGAAATGGGGGTCCAAAGTTTGTATGGCGAAATAAGATTAGTTGAACTATTTGATCCGAAACTTCGCAAAAGTATTCTTTAAAGTAATTGAGTAAAGGTATGTTAAAGGTTTTTTGAAAATTCAACCCCCAGAAAAAGGTAAAAAGGTTGACGAAGTGAAAAAATCAAGTTGGGTATCGTTTCTATGGTTTATCGGGACGTAGATCACGAATACAATAACGATTTTAAATTTTAACGCGGCGGACGTGAAATACTATGTACACGGTTATGGTGTAATGGGGTAAAATTCGAAAAATATCAATATAATTTTATTATTTATCTTTTATCTATATATATAAAAGAAGAAGCTCCCTGATAAAGATGCACGCACAGCCTAAACCCCTGTACCTATAGACTCCAAATTTGGCACGTAGGTTCCTTTTATGGTGTAGACGAGCATTAAGAAAGGATTTTACAAAATTCACCTTCTAAGGGGTTGAAATGGGGGGTCCAAAGTTTGTATGGCGAAATAAGATTAGTTGAACTATTTGATCCGAAATTTCGCAAAAGTATTCTTTAAAGTAATTGAGTAAAGGTATGTTAAAGGTTTTTTTAAAATTCAACCCCCAGAAAAAGGTAAAAAGGGTGACGAAGTGAAAAAATCAAGTTGGGTATCGTTTCTATGGTTTATCGGGACGTAGATCACGAATACAATAACGATTTTAAATTTTAACGCGGCGGACGTGAAATACTTTGTTCACGGTTATGGTGTAATGGGGTAAAATTCGAAAAATATCAATATAATTTTATTATTTATCTTTTATATATATATATAAAAGAAGAAGCTCCCTGATAAAGATGCACGCACAGCCTAAACCCCTGGTCCTATAGACTCCAAATTTAGCACGTAGGTTCCTTGTATGGTGTAGACGAGCAGTAAGAAAGGATTTTTCAAAATTCACCTTCTAAGGGGTTGAAATGGGGGTCCAAAGTTTGTATGGCGAAATAAGATTGGTTGAACTATTTTATCCAAAATTTCGCAAGAGTATTCTTTAAAGTAATTGAGTAAAGGTATGCTTAAGGTTTTTAAAAATTCAACCCCTGAAAAAGGTAAAAAGGGTGACAAAGTGAAAAAATCAAGATGGGTATCGTTTTTATAGTTTATCGAGTCGTAGATCACGAAAACAATCACGATTTTAAATTTTAACGCGGCGGACGTGAAATACACGGTTATGGTGTGATGGGGTAAAATTCGAAAAATATCAATATAATTTTATTATTTATTTATATTTATGTTCATTTCTGGTTCTAGAGATTCCAAATTTAGCGCGTAGGTTTCTTTGAGGATGTAGGGGCGCTCTAAAATGGTTAAGTCGAAATCCACTCCCTAGAGGGTGCAATGGGGGTCCAAAGTTAGTATGGCGAAACAAGATTAGTTGGACTATTTTGTCCGAAACTTTCTAGGAGTATTCTTCAAAGTAATAAAGACATGTTTGCAGGTTTTTTGAAAATTTAACCCCTGAAAAAGGTAAAAAGGGTGAGGAAGTGAAAAAATCAAGTTGGGTATCGTTTCTATGGTTTATCGGGACGTAGATCACAAAAACGATTTTAAAATTTAACGCGGCAGACGTGAAATACTATGTACACGGTTATGGTGTGATGGGGTAAAATTCGAAAAATTTAAATATAATTTTATTATTTATGTTCATTTCTGGTTCTAGAGATTCCAAATATAGCGCGTAGGTTTCTTTGAGGGTGTAGGGGCGCTCTAAAAAAGGTTAAGTCAAAATACACTCATTAGAGGGTGCAATGAGTCTAAAGTTTGTAGGGGAAACTTGACTATTTAAACTGTTTTATCCGAAACTTCACAGGAGTATTTCCAAACATAAATGACTAAAGACATGTTTTAGGGTTTTTGAGAATTGAACTCTTGAAAGTGGTAAAAAGGTTAAACAGTAAAAAAACAACATGGTTATCGTTTCTATAGTCTACTATCGTGTCGCTGTACCGAGGTGTACGTGAAATACCATCTTCTCTGTTATGGTCTCATGGGCTTGCGGGTTATGACAGGGGTATCGTTTTAGTGTTTATTTCTGATAAAAAAAATCTAAATATAGCATGTTAACCAACGTTAATAACCTTTTAAGTTTTCCCGAGTTTTCATGCGATAGTAATCAAAAGTACATATATCTGTGTATCCAAGGTGTTTTTTATAAAGTCAAAACAGTCGTCACCATAAATTTCGACATTTTTGATCCAATGGTGTAAATCGATGTATCGGGATCCCAGAGATTCTTAACAAACTGCAAAAAAGGCTGCCTATTCAATTTCCGTTTCGATATTGTCCGTCATAAAAATCGGTGGTAATCTGAAGTTCTGACTGATCTGTTCATCATAATGAAGCAGAAGTCAAATTTGCAAGAAACGGTAACAATATTGAGTTACTTCAAATGTTAATCAGCTCGCCTAATTATGGTCATCTTTGTTAGGCCTGGGAAACGACAAATGATAGTTTTTATCATCAAAACACAACAATCACCTATGTGAGTGTGTATGTAAACTTTTAAAAATAAAAAACATTTGTCAGTTACCAGATGGTAAAGATGACCATAATATGATAGCGGATTTTGATAATAATCTATAACGTATGCGGAATGAAATCTGCACAAAGTTTAATATTATATTAAATAAATGATATCATTATTATTTTCTTGAACATGTACGTTTCTTAATATCGATTTTAACAAGTATTCATGCAAGATAAAAACTACTTGAATCCAAAGTGTATAACTTTAGTTTTATGATACTTTATCCATTGATGTCGAAAAAACAAATGTTAGCATTTTTCTTGTTTCTAATTTTATCTTCTGTAGGAAAACTTTTTAAATAATATTAATTATATTAATTTTAAATCCTTTGCTCATTATATTTAATATTCTTGTTAATTGGTCTATTGATACTTACTTATTATGCTAAAAATATTTAATTGAAATTAGCCATAAGTCGTTCACCGTGACATCCGTTACTGAAAAAGCAGTGTTTTTTACACTTTTTGATCAAATGGCGAAGTCATATTTTCAAAGTTGTTTATTTTTATTTTCCGTGTTGATAGGCTTGCTCTTTGTTTATGTTTCGTAATGCCCATGGTTTGAGGATGTTTTTCATCAATTTTGTTGTCATATTTAGAAGTATTTCTGAGCTCCCTGTTCGATTTTGTGATTCGGGTTAACGTAATTTCCTTTATTCGAGCTCTTTCTGAAAAGTGGCTGTAGCCAAATTGTTACATTACACTAGGGTTTCTAATATCATTTATTGGAAACGAAAAGAATGCGAGATTTTTATAAAACAGTGTTTCAAATCTTGCCTTCTTCTAAAAAATCAGAATCATCGTCGATTTTGGCCTTAGCAAATGTGTCTTGTGGAAAATACATGCAGTTGTGCGACATTGTTCTACTCAATTGGCCATAATTTCTAAAGAAAGATGCCAAACCCGACAAAACTATCCAATTTAATTAACAATTGTATACAAATTAATTTAGCATTGAGACACAAGTTAATTTTTTTTATTTTGTTTTTACTTGTTCAAAATTTGTGCAAATTTCACTCCGCATACGTTATCTGAAATGTCAAAGCGTTTCAAGTAATGAATTTGAGGT
>JALPQI010001699.1:0-56919 GCA_025490895.1 Thaumatotibia leucotreta
GCTTTGGTTTTTCATCATCATCATATCAGCTAAAAGACGTCCACTGCTGAACATAGGCCTCCCCCAAATATTGCCACAATGACCGGTCCTGCGCCACCCGCATCCAGCGGACTCCTGCGACCTTCACCAGGTCAGCAGTCCACCTTGTGGTGGGCCTACCCACGCTACCCCTTCCGGCACGTGGCCGCCACTCAAGAACCTTCCCGCCCCAACGGCCATCGGTTCTACGCGCAATGTGCCCCGCCCACTGCCACTTCAGTTTAGCGATTCGGAGAGCTATTTCGGTTACTTTGGTTCTGCTGCGGATGGTCTCATTTTTAATCCGATCACGCAGAGAGACTCCTAGCATAGCCCTCTTCATTGCCCTTTGGGTGACTTTGAGCCTTCTTATGAGGCCCATTGTAAGCGGCCACGTTTCAGTACCGTATGTGATCAGTGGCAACACACACTGATCAAAGACTTTCGTCTTCAAACACTGCGGAATATTGGACGAAAGTATGTGTCGTAGCTTCCCGAACGCTGCCCAACCGAGTCGGATTCGACAATTGACCTCTTTCTCTTACCTAACTGGATAGTTTGTCCTAGGTATATATACCTATTCGTCTACCTACAACTTCGAGTGTAGTCTCCGATTATTACGGGAGTTGGTGCTACATGGGAATTTGACATGATTTTGGTCTTATCCATGTTCATCCTAAGACCAACTCGCTCGGAGGCTTTACTGAGGTCAACGAGCGTAGTACTTAAGTCCTCCAAGGTCTCAGCCAAGACTACTATACTATATCTTTGGTTCTCTAGTTTGGTTTTTACGGAACTCATATTTACCCAGGGTGTAACTAAAATTAATGGTGCTTCTTTTAATGTCAAAGTGATTACTTTGACATTAAAAGTAAGTAAGTAATCACTTTGACATTGAAAGGAGCACTTTTATATTATATAATTTTAGATAGCGGAGCATTTTTAAATAAAACAAATATAATAATAATGTATAACAAATAATTAATTCATAACCTTTTGAATAATTAAAAACAGACAGATGGACAGTCGGGCAGACAATGATAACGATAATTTGAGAACGGCACCTTAAAATTCACACCCATAATATTATAATATTAGGATATATATTATAATGTCTTTGCATACCTATATTATTATGATGTGTTGCCTGAATAAATACTATTCTATATGCTCATGCTCACAGTAAGTAAGGCTGAGATGATGATGATGACGATGACATTCGGGCAGAAATGGTGAAACTATGTTTTGGCAACGAAACCTTAATATCTACAATATTATAATATTATGATAAGCAGACCTACACTCAGCAGCTAGCAGCAAAAGGCTGAGATGATGATGATGACGATGACAGTCGGGCAGACATGGCGAAACTATAATTTTACAATAGAATCTTAACATTCGCAATATTATAATATGAGGACGTGGGGATCTATACTAAGCAGTAGGTAAGGTGGTCTTAGAGTGATGATGATAATGACGACAATGACAGTCGGGTGGACATAGCGAAACTATGATTTGGCAACGAAACCCTAATATCCACAATATTATAATTGGATGACATGCAGGCCTACGCTCAGCAGCTGGCAGCAAAAGGTTGAGATGATGATGATGATGACGATGACAGTCGGGCGGACATGGCGAAACTATGATTTGGCCACGAAACCTTAATATCCACAATATTATAATATGATGATACGTAGGCCTACGCTCAGCAGCTGGCAGCAAAAGGTTGAGATGATGATGATGATGACGATGACAGTCGGAAACCCGATTAAATAAATAAAGATTATAGAGATCATGTTTAAATTTTTTTCACTTAATCGGCTCACGACAACTAATGTAGGTATATCGACGAAATAAAATATCGATATCGATACCTTTTTGGACCCTTTCCTCGCATTGGCCGCTACTCAGCCTATCGTTCCGAAATTCTAGAAATTTCCATAGTTTCATGCCAAATAAAAAACGACCTTATTATTGGCATATAAAGTTGTTTCTTATTTAGTGTAGTACAAACATCTTGCGGAAGACGAAATATTTTAGAAAATATTAACAAATTAAGAGCTTCCGGTGGTATGAAATACCTTCATTGGTGAGATTTGACTTCTGGCTGTTACTTTTACATCCCAAAACGGCACAAAAAGCATATTTGCACATTCTTTTTCGGATTTATTCGAAAACGATCTCACGTGAGCGCGCTTAGAGAACTGACGGCCTACTGTGGTTAACTTTTGTGCAGGTAAGCCTTGCGCTGCTTACTATTGCCACACGCGCTGCGCTTACATTACGCTTCTACTGTTTTTTCTGTTTTGTGCTTGTCCCCAATTGGAAATGTACCTACGAAGTTTACGAGATACGAGACATTAAACTCTGCAGCCTGACCAGGCCTGTACTCACTAATACATGTGATTTTATCATGCAAAAGGATTCGCATGGGTCTATATCGAATCGCATAAAAGTATTGTTCCGAATATTTTGTCGCATAAGAATTTTACGCCGAAAATTGTTTCGCCGAATTATTATTTCGCATATTTTTCATATGTCGAATTTTTTGCGCCTAAAGTCGTTTGTCCGAAACATTATTCATCCTACTGCTTATTGTGTCTAACATTCATTTGCCGAAATTGTATTATGCATATGTTTGTTGATCCTAATATTGTACATGCGAAAATTGCTGCTAAACATAACGCCAACTAAAATGAAATAGCTAAGTCGCATTTGTAGTATTACGATCCGCCAACATGTCGACGGAGCCCGTTTCGGGGCTCCTATTTCCGCTCTAAGGGATAAAAGATACCTAACGAGGTGAATTACATGATTTTGTAATGTTTTTTTTTCCCCCTCTCTGGGCCCCTTCCCCCCTTATGTGGTATTTCCCCTAGCAGCTGAAGCAGGCCTAGTATTTGTATTGTAAAATGTCTAATATTAATGTTTTGACCCAACTTAACCGTATCGGTCCTGCCCCTCTCGTTTTTCTGCAATCAGGTTATCTACAAACAGCTAATTCCATTTGATAGACGTGACAACTTAACTTAATATTGATATAGTTTAAGTTAGTTTAAAATACTAGTGCTGTTATTTTAGCCAATCTAATAATAATGAGAAATATTTTTTATGACAATCAAAATTAGTAATATTACATTTTAGATAGGTAATTTAAAATTCGACTTACGAATATTCGGAAAAACATACTTTAGGACTTCTATTTGTGTATGCATAAAAATAATTCGGCGAAACGATTATTAATTATTATGCCATTCAACAATATGCCAAATGTTTCAGCCAAAACATTTTCTGCACAATGAACATTATGCGAAGAGACGGGCACCCGATTCGATTATAAAGTAAAACGGTAGGTCCATTCGGTTTTACTGTTTGATGGAACAAAATTTTACAAAAAAATTGTAAAACCAAAAAAATGTTAGCACAGGCTCTGATCCTACCAATAATTGATTATGGTGTGTGCACGACGAATATCACCCAAGGGTCTCTTAATAAACTTGAACGTCTCCTTAATAATGGCATTCGATTTATCTTTAACCTCCGTAAATATGTAGGCTTAGCACAGGATTAGTGCGACAATTTATGTCGCCGCGAGATAGACTATCCGTCCCTCTTTTATTCATATACCTAGTTAGTAAAAGATGAAAAATCTATCTCGCGGCGACATACTGACATACCAATCATGGGCTAAGCATACTGATCACGTTTCCTTCTACCGGCGTCAACTCAACTGGCCTTCCATCCGTCGACGGAGAGTCCTCAGGATCCTCTGCACCCTTTTTTCTATTCTGTTTGAGCCTTCTGCTCACGGATATCTCAAAAGTAGGTTCACATTTGAAACTCCTCGGCCAGGCTGTGAGTTGCGTACCTCACGTATTCTCAAACTTTTGATCCCTGCTCACCGTACTAGTTTTATTAGTTACAATATACACAGGTAAGGAAGCGAATTTCCTCTTCATATAAGACAAGGTCCAAGCAGCGTTTGAGCGCGTGTTGCGTAGGCACCTGCTGAGTCAAGAGTGTAAATAGCGTCCATCATTATCATTATGTATGTATGTAGGAAATATGTAGTAGTATATTGTACTATTGTATTGATGTATTCATATAATTATGTATATAGGTATGTATATATGGATATAATTACTATAATTAGTTCGCTTTCATTTTCAACACAGACAACATAACCTCAAGACGTAGCATAGCCGGGCGACCCCCTCTGTCACGCATACGGTGAATTCACTCCATATTAGAGCCACGCCTCCATTGCTAACTTCAGTCTGCGGCCGGCGTTCATGAGATAATTACGAAAGTTTTAACGTGATTTACGTCATACAAAATGCATTACTGTTGCGTGAAATTGTGAGGCAAGAATACAAAAACATCTAGTGTGCAAAAAGATGGTATTTCGTTTCACAAATGAGCAAATTTTAATAGATTTCAATTAAAATTAAAAATAGTTTAAGCATAAAATCTAGTGCACTCGTTGATGTCTTTTTACAAAGTCTCTTTCTAATACTTTGCACGAAGTATAACTCCCTCCTTGTCTAGCGTAACGAGCAGGTAGGCCGTCTGAACTAGGGATGACCGTAGAGTATGTTTGTTTACTATCGATAAGGTAACTAAAGATAAATTAAAATCTTTATTCTCAATCGTACCAAGCAACAGACTCTGCGGTGGAGTCTCCGTATCCGAACTAGTGATGTCTATGCCTGCAGTCTGCTTACTATCGATAAGATATTACGATTATATTCAATTATCCTCAAATAAATTCTGGTTTAGTGTAAAGTGTAGAAGTATAATTTTCAAAAATACTATTATGTTAAATAATATTGTGTATCTTCTCTAAATGCACAAACATGAAAGAAATGTGGGTGAATGCTACAAAACGGTCACATGATTGGTTTCCTGCTCCTAGCAGTGTGATATGTTCTCGACACTTTAAACCGGAATATTTCAAATTAATGAAAACGAATAATAGACGAATTTTATATACAACGTATTTTAATGGTAGTTTTTTGGTAACTTTGTAACTACGAGTTAATGATTGTACAAATAAAAGTATATTTTATAAAAATATTTTGTTTATTGTCTCAGAAAATATATATTGTGATATTAATATTTGACCGCAACGTTGTCTGCGTGGATGATGATGATAAAATAACTATCCTTTGTCCTTTCCCGGGTCTTAAACTATCTTCATTCCACATTTCATCTCTTTTATTTTTTATTTTTCACACCAGAAGTTGCGGGTAGAAGCTAGTATCATAATATATCTTCATCTGCGGGGATGATGATGATAATGATGATGATGAATGAAATATCGTATGTCCTTTCCCGGGTCTTAAATAATCTCCATTCAAAATTTCATCTAAATTGGTTCAGCGATTTAAGCGTGTAGACTCAGTAAACTGACAGGCATACTTTCGCATTTATGGTATGCATTAGTACGGATATGGATTTACGGTTTTGTCGGTAAGTCATTGACAAATGTCGAATTGTAAAAGCGATAGACATTGTAACCATCGACACTTTTATCGACTTTCGGAAATCACTAGCGACCGGCGGACATTTTTGTTTTACACCCCATTGACCTTGAAACGACGAATCACAACACAGTTAGCTCATGTTACGCCGCCCGCACCTCAGCATTTATGGCAGCATCGGTTTAAATGAAATAATTGTCTAAAGCTACGTCTTTAGGTTATGTTGTCTGTGATTTTCAATAACACTTAAGTGACATTTCTAGGAAACTGTCAATAATTATGACATAATACTTGGCCGAATAATAACTAGCAATATGACCAATTGATACGATATCTTAATTAGCTGATACCGTCAGGGGCCTATTTTGTTCCTTTACACGGCTATAGCCTTTGAAGCGGAGTATTTAATATGGATACCTGATAGTCACGACTGAGGGTCCACCTGTAACCGAACGTTATGGCTAATTTTACAAATTAGAGGTTGAATTTACAATTGGACATTGTTATGGAACATCAAATCAAGCGACAGAAGTCTGTCAGTGAAAATTATTACTTTAGTTTTTGACAGAAAGATTCAAATAAAACGACAGGCTTCAGTCGCTTGATTCGATATTCCATAACTATGCCCAATTGTTTGAGAACTTTTACTAAATATTGGCACATTCAAAAGCTTGAATTCTCAATGGGCACGCACATCGTGACACGCCATGGCATATCATATCGGTGACAGTTGACACGCGCTCGTTCTGTGTTTAATTTTTAATGCGTGACGAACGGGTGTTCTTTTTATTTTGTCGCCACATTTAACTTACGGAATGTATTAGGTTTTATTATTTTAATTATACAAATACTGAGATTCTATATGATGAAACATTCAAATTGATCAATTATCATGTAGAATTATCCTAAAGATATTATCTTAACTATTTAACCGCCCGATAGCGTAGGAATACGCCAAGCTCCGCACGCCACGCGTTCTTGATTATTTAAGCGACTTTACGAATTAGGTACCGCGTAAGTCGCTATTGTTTAGGCGACGTTGACGGCTGAAGCCGTCGTTGGGGTAGTAGTCACGATTTTCCGTTGTCGTCTATGGCCGACAGAGGCGGTCAAAGGGTAAAAGTGCCCTATTCTTTCAGGATAAATTATTAAAATGGGGGTAAAAACAAATGAACAATGTCAACTGAAACGCTTGTCATGAAAATTAATCAATTGTACCAATTGGTTGCAAAATACAAAATTGCTATAGCCTACTCATTAGTAATAAACTTGTAGTCACAGTACTTAATAATATAAATTATAAATATTGGATGTCATATACCAAAGAAAAAACGACCAAGATCACCAACGTCCGAGGTGGGAATCGAACCCACGTGCTCAGCTTTCGCGGCTGATGCCTGCACCGCTCGGCCACTCGGCCACTCGGTCTTAGCAACCACCAGTCAATTTTCTTGGGTATATGCAATCCCTTACAAGGCTAGGCGCCTTTGACCATACTCTAAGGGCAAGCAGTGTTACATGCATGCATCTCCTATCAGAATACTTTTCAGTTTTCTAGAATAGCTAGAAAGCTGGTGCTGCTATTTATTGAAGTAATTGTGAAAACACAAATCAAATTATTTATTAATAATTGAATACCCTCTACCTTAATAATTTATTACCCTCTATTACATGTGGCACGAACTAGAAATCCCATAGGAAAAAAAACTATTTTTATCTGTAGTTGGTTCGTTAATGAATTTAAACTATGGAAGAAAGACAAGTGCTCTTGCTATTTTGGTAATTGAGTATGATATGAAGAAGGAACACAGAATTACTTCAATATTTTATATTTCAGTATGTATTAAATAATTCTTTCATAATGTTATCATTATTGCCAATAGTTAAATCTAGTATTAGACAAATGTCATAATATGTTACGGATTGATTTTTCATAAATACATATAGGTAATTTTTACGTTTAAAACTTACATTAAATTGGTAAGACACTATAAAAGTCTGTCGTTTAAATTATTGTTGTGATGTGAATATTCCTTTATTTAATTTGCAATTTTCACAAAACTAGTTACAGATGCAGTGCAAAATTCTTTTCCTTCGGCTTTTCACGGAAACGTACGAATTCATATTGCTGTCACAATGAACTTCAGTATCCATTATGCTGAAGCTAATTGAATTAGACCGATAAATTCGAACATTTCCGTGAAAATACGAAGGAAAAAGATTTTGGACTTTATCTGTACAACCATTGTTTCTAAGATAATAGGCGGAATAAAAAAGTGATCACATTCCGTCTATTTTCTTGGAATCACGTTGTTACTAAAACTGTAAGGTACCGCATTTAGTTTTCATTGATTGTGATTGTGTTATTGTTTTATGCCTCGGTTCCGAAAATACATTTCGAGTCAAAGTTGGCAGCGTCGCATGCCGTACATTTGTAAAAATGCAAATAAGTCATCGTCGAGCAAGAGCAAGCCCGCTTAACGTGTTTTCGTGATGATTGGTTGTTGCGCTGGCTTAGTCGCCCTTGACGTCGGCGAGACGCGACACGAGCGGGAAGCGGACGATACGCAGTTGCGTCGCGTAGTCACACACTATCGCGTCCTTCAGAGGTAGAATCTGTCTCACGAATATACACCCGTCGTTTTGCCCTGGAAAATTAACACTATAATCAACCACATAGTCCAATTAATGAGGTAGTGGAGATGCTCTAAGATCTGTAACCAAACCATAGATCAAAATTGTAAACAAACAAATGTCATTGTTAAAATTACCTAGCAGTACTCGCCGTATGACGTCACCGGTGCTGAGGTCGTAGGCCGCAAGCCCGCTGCGGTCGCCCGTCAGCAGCAGCGTGTGTGTGAGTGGCAGCATGCGGCTCATGTAGTTCAAGCCCTGACGGAAATGTTTCACTTATTGACTTCCACACTCGTAGTACAGTGGAAGATTTCGCAGACGTTCGTCAAATCCTTGATTCGTCAACTTCTTTATTCGTCAAATCCTTGATTCGTCAACTTCTTTATTCGTCAAATTCTTGGTTCGTCAAATTCTTGATTAGCCAAATTCTAAATTCGACAAATTCTTGATTCGTCAAATTCTTGATTCGTCAAATGCTTGTTTAGCCAAATTCTAAATTCGACAAACTCTTGATTCGTCGAATTCTTGATTCGTCAAATTCTTGATACGTCAAATGCTTGATTTGTCAAATGCTTGCTTCCAGTTAGATTAACAGTGAAATTCTGAGTTATTTTCGACAAGATCCTGACCTCAGTATGTGTTATGTCGTGGTGGAGTCAAATAAAGAAGCAGATCGTATCGTCGACATTATCGTAGTCGTGCTCATGTGTACAAATTTAATTTATTTAGTGGTTAAGAGTTCACCCGGTAAGATATATTATGTTATTAGTGCACTATTTTTGTAGTATCCGAATCAATTGTTTTGAAGTCATTTTATGGCGTTTCACTAATTTAGTTATTTCGTCAGTTCACACCTGATAATCAGAGATCGGACAAATGTGCGTCATTGTTCGCAATAATATGACTGCAAAGTTAATAGAATAATTAATCATTTAATCATTTTCAGAAAATTACATATTTGGCACGGGTAATTTTCGGGTCCATACTAAGATCAAACATGGCGGGAACGTTTTTTTGCAATTTTCATCATCATACTCGTTTCTGAGTTTTCTGACTAATTCGCATACGTGGAATACTATTTTCGGGTCCATTCTGAGATCCAAGATGACAGGAACTTTTTTTTTAATCTTCATAATTATACTCGTTTCTGACTACTACGATTTTCGTGTCCATTCTGAGATTCAAGATAGCGGCTATTTTTTTTTGCAATTTTCATCATCATACTCGTTTCTGACTAATTCGCATACGTGGAATACGATATAATGATGAAAATTGCAAACAAAAGTTGCCGCCATCTTGGATCTCAGAATGAACCCGAAAATCGTAATCCACGTATGCGGTTTAGTTAGAAACAAGCATAATGATGAAATTTGCAAAAAGAAGTTGCCGCCATCTTGGATCTTAGAATGGACCCAAAAATCGTATTCCACGTATGTGAATTAGTCAGAAAACTCAGAAACGAGTATGATGATGAAAATTGTAAAAAAAAGTTCCCGCCATGTTTGATCTTAGAATGGACCCGAAAATTACCCGTGCCAAATATGTAATTTTCTGAAAATGATTAAATGATTAATTATTCAATCAACTTTGCAGTCATATTATTGCGAACAACGACTCACATTTGTCCGATCTCCGATTATCAGGTGTGAACTGACGAAATAACTAAATTAGTGAAACGCCATAAAGTGACTTCAAAACAATTGATTAAGTAATCGGTTACAACAAAAATAGTGCACTAATCACATAATATACCTTACAGGGTGAACTCTTAACCACTAAATGAATTAAATTTGTATACATGAGCACGACTACGATAATGTCGACGATACGATCTGCTTCTTTATTTGACTCCACCACGATATAACGCATACTGAGGTCAGGATCTTGTCGAAACTAACTCAGAATTTCACTGTTAATCTAACTGGAAGCAAGCATTTGACAAATCAAGCACTTGACGAATCAAGAATTTGACGAATCAAGAATTTGACGAATCAAGAATTTGTCGAATTTAGAATTTGGCTAAACAAGCATTTGACGAATCAAGAATTTGACGAATCAAGAATTTGTCGAATTTAGAATTTGGCTAATCAAGAATTTGACGAACCAAGAATTTGACGAATAAAGAAGTTGACGAATCAAGGATTTGACGAATAAAGAAGTTGACGGATCAAGGATTTGACGAACGTCTGCGAAATCCAGTGGAACGAGTCTATACTTTTAGTTTGACATGAGCCCCTATGTTAGTGATTTGACTGTAACTTCTTTTTGGGTTACACACTCCTTGGGTGGCTTCTAGGTGTGCACACTCCTTAATAGATTGCCGATACAAAAATGATTAAATAAAAAAAAACAATGTATCTGGAACATACATAAAAAATAAGATACATAAGCGTTTTTCTTAAAATTTACTTTTTTGGGCAATCTTAGCAACATTCGTTTTTATCACTTGATTGGTAATCAATAATCTAATCATCATCATCATCATATCAGCCGAAAGACGTCCATTGCTGAACATAGGCCTCCCCCAAAGATTGCCACAATGACCGGTCCTGCGCCACCTGCATCCAGCGGACTCCTGCGACCTTCACCAGGTCATCGGTCCACCTTGTGGGGGGCCTACCCACGCTACGCCTTCCGGTACGTGGCCGCCACTCAAGAACCTTCCCGCCCCAACGGCCATCGGTTCTAGGCGCAATGTGCCCCGCCCACTGCCACTTCAGTTTAGCGATTCGGAGAGCTATTTCGGTTACTTTGGTTCTGCTGCGGATGGTCTCATTTTTAATCCGATCACGCAGAATAATCTAATCAAACGCATTTAAAGGGTTTATATCGTGTCCCTAGTTAGGTATTGGTTTAAATTACTAAGCTATGAATTTGCTCATCATTGCTTTGAGGAGTTTAAAAGCTATAAAAGTAGTCATATAGACTAATACTTTGTTAAAGGTCTAAAAGTAGCAATCATCGATATTTAATAAAAATCTGTATCATTATCGAATCTCGTCTTATTCTTCAACACTCTAGTAAATGCTACATATTTAAAGTACCTACGTACAATTCATTTTTTAATTCTACAAACTTATTTTCACAGTCGCAATCCGCGGATTTAATTATACTTTTGGCCTCACAATGCTATCATCTAATCCTCTTCAGTCTGTTCTGGTCAGACTGGCATCTTGGATCGGCCCTCAATAGTAGTTCTTGGGTATTTAAGTTACTATCTTCCCTCGAGCTCCTCCGCGTGTGATGCAGTCTCAGTAGTCTCACATGTTCGAATGAGTATTTTTCGAAATCGTGCTCGTAGGGTCAAGATAATATTATTAGCATTTTGTGTAATCGTTTTATTGTTGCTATAATGCTAGTATTTTAATTAGTAATCCTTTTGCCGCCCGTGATATTTAAAATGTAAAAAAAATCCGGAACACTATACTGAACATGCCCTTAAACGGAGAACAACTATTAAAGTTTCACCTTGTATTTGCGAAGGAACACCTGCCATTCTAACTCTCATAAGAAGCGGTTATTACTACGAACAAATAAAACATGAAAGCCGCACGCCATACTAAATTGCCGTTCAAAAGCGGTCCTGAAGTTGAGTTGACACGTGTCACCCCCTCTTCAATGCATCACGGTAATGAAACTAATGAATTTCAATGTCTACCTATAAAATATTAACCGCCATTTATAAATTATTGTGATTGGTCCATCAAAGTTTTGATTGGCTATATTCT
Source organism: Thaumatotibia leucotreta (assembly GCA_025490895.1). Lineage (NCBI taxonomy): Eukaryota > Metazoa > Arthropoda > Insecta > Lepidoptera > Tortricidae > Thaumatotibia > Thaumatotibia leucotreta. Next base: position 11,867 of record JALPQI010001699.1, read on the forward strand.
ATAAGCATTTGTCAAAGATATTGCGCCGAAATATGCGCGATGTTAAGAAAAGTGCTATTGTCCTGCTCATCTTGGCATTCCTGGCACAATTGAACAATAGGCTACTTGACTCATATCAAATTAAGTGCAAAAAAATATTATTTTCTGTAGTATTTATTGAAAAGATCAATATTTTTCGATTACGGTGTATTAAGTGTTTGATGGGTACATATTTTTTATTGAAAAATTTGTTTAATTTTTTTTAATTTCGTACTCTGAAAACGGTGTCGGCCATGATGTGACGTCATAGGATCTTAAACTAACTTCAAGTCGAATCTTAAGGCCCATTTACACGATACAAGTTTCTTGAACATTCAATACAAGAATGTTGTACCAACAAAAAAATTGCACTGTATAAACATAACGTGCCATTATTGTATTCAAGCAGCAACTTGAATTCAAAACTGGTATACATGTAAACAAAGCCATCAAAGTAGTTAATTGAATTCAAGAAATGTGAATCAATCTTTTTTTTCACAATGGATTCCGTACGCGAAGGTGTGCTCCTTGTCGCTGCTGTAATAGCAACTGTGCTACGTGAAAAACTAGTCGAAAAACGCCGCAAAAAATTGTAGTCAAGAAAATGGATCCACAGGAAGAAACATGCTGGGATTGCTGGGGGCTTCAAAGTCTTCAAACACCCTATGCATGGAACTTAGAGCTGAGGATGTTGCAGAGTTCAAAAACATATTTCGTGTGAACAAAGCTCAGTTTCATACAAGCTCGATAAAGTCACTTATAGTTTTTATTTTCTGTGTCCCAGAGACTCTATCTCCGAATTTTGGTAATTTGATATCATTTTTGTTCATTGTGCGAACTTTCAATATTGAATGAAAATCTGCCAATGCAAATCGGTTCAATTATTGCTTCATTACGCCATAGTTGATTCAACTCTAAGTTTAGACGTCTCAATAGTTGCAAGCAACTATTGCCTTACGATAAATGTCCGTGGTGTAAACAAGATACGGTCAAGAACATTGATTGTCAAGAATTGTATACAATAATTTCATTCAAGATTTTAATTATTGCTCATGTGTAAACACTTTGATTCAATTCTTGAATTCAATTATTGAATGACAAAACTTGCGTACAATTATTGCCGATTTTTGTTCAAAAATCTTGTATCTAAATGGGCCTTTATACGAGTGAAATTCGCCATGGACATGTAGGCATGTAGCTTTGCTGTGACATTGACATAACATAAGTGACATGTCAGTCAAATGTTTGTTTTCGGTTTGAGTGACGTCACACCTCAGATAATCTAAGCATTAATCTAGTATCGTTTTCGCCCGTAACGAAAGTTTAAATTTTAAGTTATAATTTTGCGGTTATCTAGGTCGTGAAAAAAAATTTATATAATTTTTTCGTTAATCAGATATTGATTAATAATACAGTGGAAACTGGATAAGTGGAATCGCAAGGGACCGGCTGTTTAGTTCCGCTTATCCAGGTTTTCCATTAATCCAGTTTTCCACTTAACCAGGTTCAAATAAAACGTTTTCTCACTTACAGAGGCTCTCGCTGACAGAGGTTGTAAGTGTTAGTAATTTCGCTTATAGAGGTCACGTATATGGTCAAAAAAGATCGAGACTTAAATACATAATCATCTTTTATTAAATAATATGTATATCCATACAAACCTGTATGAAGATATGAGTTAACAACAAAAATAGGCATGTAAGATTTCAAAAAGCAATACTGAAAATAATCCACAGTACTTCCCTACAAAAATAATAACTTTCCTTTATTATAAAGTAACTTAGTATATTTCAAACAAAAACTCTCTTAATATTTATTTATGAAAAGTAAACCAGTATGGTTAAATAAATCAATACATGTACCGATTGCTGTTAAAACACAAACCATTAACGAACCAAACTACCCCCCATTGTGACTGTTTATTAAAAATACAAATTTTATATCGCCAAGCTATTCTTCTCTAGATACTCTTAGAGGTTACGAAGACTGATGCTTCCAGTTACAGAGGTCAAAATAAGAAATTTACGAAAAATTGGATTCCGCTTACAGAGGTCCCGAAATTCCACTTATAGAGGTAATTTGTTGCCAAGGGACTGGGACCGAGACTTTTGGTCCACTTAAAGAGGTTTTCCACTAACCCAGGTTCCACTTATCCAGTTTCCACTGTATAAGACAAACTTTAAAAATGGGTCAAGTAGTCTATTGTTTTTGGGGGTATTTTTGAGCTGGCGTTAGACGTCCATGTTATGTTTGGTCTCAGGGTTATTAGTTAGTACATTGTGTATTAAGGGCGGTAAATAAGAAATTGTGAACGAGTGTGAAAGTAAAGCCCGAGCACACGAGTTCATAATTCTTGTACCGCCCGTGGCACACACAATGTTTTTCATCACACCTGTGAGGCAAAAAAGTGAATAAAAGTATATATTTTTACAAAACTACTCTAAAATGGTCTAAATCATTTCTCAAAATCAGGGATGACTTAAATTTATCATAGTGACAAAAGTGCGGCGTAATGTCGTATGAAAATCCATTATTGCCCATGGGCATAATACAGCTCATTACGTTCAAGTATGCCTGCGTATAATAACACTTTTTACGAGCAGGTGTGATGAAAAAACATTAATGTTTGTAAAAAAGTAAATTAGCTGGCATACTCACAATGTGTATGGAGTTGAGCATGTGCCCCTGAAAGCGGTCCCAGATGCAGAGGCGCTCGTCGGCGCCGCTGGACACCACGTACGAAGCCGTGTACGCCAGCGACGTCACCGCGCCGTCGTGCGCCTGCATGCTGTACAGGCACGCTCCTGAACATAGGTATCCTATTTTAGACTACGAACAAATAAAAGAAAGTCGCACTCCAATATAGCTTGTGTCACAAGAGATCGAAATCATATTTATTCGGCGAGAGCGTTCTTTAAAGCCCGAATGAAGCGATGGATTCGACAATATAATCCCGAACGTAGTGAGATATTCTATCATGGAATCCAATCATTATCAATATTGGTGAATGATTTAAGCGCTAACGTCCACGACGAAAATAATTTTGATACCGTGTGGCACACACTGCTTTTCACACTACATATGACAAAAACAAAATAACCAGGGTGTTTCGTAACCGGATGCAAAGCCGAAATTATGTGATAGTCTAGGCCATTTAGAGCATTTTTAGCTATAAATGTATAAGACTAATTTTATTAGTTTTTTAATTCAATTTTGAAGGTTTCTCGGTGAAAACGCCAAATTTCCAGACTAAATCGACATTAGTACTTTTTTTACAGTAAGTTGTGTATTATTTTTTGTGTTATAATTTGTATTGGACAATGTGTGTGAAGTTATCTGCCGCGTGGTGACGGCTCTGAAGAATACATCTGTTACCACCCGAACTCTTCCTGTGGTGTCGTAAGAGTCGACTAAGGGAGGGAATTGGCACAACCAAGGCATTAGGTTGGTCCTTATTTTTGCTATTTTGTAGGATGTTCGAACCAATAAAGGAGCTCTTTGCCTTGCCGAATGCAACTTTCTATGGGACACCCTCTCATTTAATTATTTGATCAAGAGGGATCGCTACCGATATCGAAGTATGAATTTCAAGAAAGGCAAAATCATTAGTCGTTTTTTTATTACTTCGGTAGCGACCCCTAATTTTTGTTTATAATAATGGAAAAAAACGATCATGGTTTATTGATCCAAGAGCCAAGTTGAAGAGCCAAGTTCAATATTATATTAAATGCCTTGTAGGGTAGGCATATACTTTAATATAATGTTTAACTTGGTTCTCATTTCACATTTATGTTTTTGATGGGATAATTTATTTTTATTTACATGACACACCAATAAATTAACTAAGACCCATGAATGTTGTGTGTATAGTCTGAGATTTCTAACAATGAACCTTTGACAGTTTAGAAATGACCCTTATAGTTATCTATGACGTTAAGGCTATCGAAAAAATGGTGAGTCTTACCCTCATATTAATAAGGATTAATACATAACTGTCAAAAGCTCATTCTTAAAAATCAGTCATTAGTTATTATTTGGGTATTTGTTCAGAGTCATTTTCGTGTTCACACTTTTCGTGATAACGGCTGGTTATTTTAACTTCGTGTCTGGTTATCTTGTAAATGTACGGGACATACCAAATAATCGAAATTCACCATAAAGCCTACAGCCAACTCTTAGAAAATGAGGCGGTTGAAACGCTCGAATAATGATCCAATTGATCCAAATCACAGACTATCCCCCTTATTCATAAACGTCTGCTAACTTAACAAGCCGCTAAGTATTGTTTGTCCCTTTTGCTCTTATGGACACATTGTTAAGATCGAAAGGGACAAACAATTATTAGCGGCTTGTTAAGTTAGCAGACGTTTATGAATAAGGGGGTATATCTTGTAGTTACCAGTGTGGAGGTCCCACACGCAGAGCAGGCCGTCCTGAGAGCCGCTGCCGGCGATGGTGGGCGTGGCGTGGTCGATGAAGCAACTCGTGATGGGCCCGCAGTGCCCGTGCAACGTGAACAGCGGGCTTAGCTCCGCGCTGCTGAATACCTGGGGCGTAGCCAACATGTCAACCGTTAACGACATGCAACTACATACTGTCTCTGTCGCATTAATAAGAGAGAAATCAACGATAGGCTTACTAAATTCCAATTCAAAATATTTATTTGCTATTAACACACAGACATAAATATAAAATAAATAAATATGTTACACAAATCAACCTAGTCCCACGGTAAGTTCGATTAAGGCTTGTGATGTGGGTCCTACCTAGGCGACGATATATATAATAGACAGATACATATAGATACTTAAATACATAGACAGCCATGACCAAGGAACAAATATTTGTGATAAATAAATACACAAATAATGCCCTCGCCGGGATTCGAACCCGGAACCTCCAGCTTCGTAGGCAGGGTCACTACCAACTAGGCTACGGAGGCTGACAAACATGCATGCAAATACAGTATAAATGATAATGTATATAAATATAATATATAAAAGAACTGATATATGAAACAAAACCTTCTGTATTCCTAAAAATAAATCGATAAAAAGAGATATAAAATGTCATTGGTAAAAGAAAGAGAAGAAGAAATACATAAATTCAGTAATATTAATGAAAATGTCTAATTACTTTAATACATTGACAAAATATTAATTAATTGTATAATATGGCCTATTTAATAAGTGTTAGCGATCGGCAACTTGGCTACGCACTCTGGTTTTGATCATAATAGTGTAACAAAAAACCATCTAGGGTCTGTTTCTCAATCTCCGGATAGATATATCCGCCAGATAAAATTATCACTACTCTTTCCCGAGGTATGTGAAAGAAAAGGTCAGCTAACATTTATCGGATATGTACAGTCATATATTTTATTCACGGATGGTGAAACAGACCCTTAAATAATGATCAATGCTCGGCGGGGGTGAGCTGTTTTCATACTAAATGTTATTTAGTATGAAATTTAGTAGTATGTATCACAAGATATCCTAAAAAAGTACCTAATTGACATTTTTACCTACTCAACAGGAAATAGAAGATTTTAGTGATTCCTTATTTTAAATTTTAAGAGACAAAACCAATATATGTCCATGTTACTAGGTACAGTTTTAAATTCATCCACCTAGCGTTATCCCGGCCTTTGCCAGGGTCCGCTTTCCTGCTACATTTCCTCCACTTTACGCGATCCTGGGCATCTTCTACTGTAAGCCCATTCACACTCATGTCAGCCTTCACGACATCTAGCCATCGCTTCTTTGATCTGCCGCGGGGTCGGGGGCCGTCAAGTTTTAACAATACATAAAAAATAATTATGAACGCTTGCGTAATGCAACCAAACTAACTCTCAGTCTTCTGGTAATATCAAAAGCAGATGTCAAAAGCTCTCGTATCAAGGTTCACAGCTACAAACAATTACACATAATTATTTTAAACAAGAATCATGTTGTGGGTCCACACTCGTATGTACCTTCAGTGTAACTAAAAAAAGCTTTATAAATAATAAATGCTTACACTAATGAAATAAATTTATATACAGTATACGTGATTATAGTATAAGATGCACATCTTAATCTAGTAATTGGAGTTCGAGGCCAACGAAACTACGACAAAAGGCCTCTCGGCTTTTATGGGAGTGTACTCGATTTTTACCCAGGACTCAGGAGGATAAGTGATGAAGAAGACAAATAAAAAATAAAATACAAAAATGCTTTCATTTTACATTTCCAAATTTCTTTCCCATAATTTTAAGCCGTAATAAGGCACCCCTGCCTTATTACGAGTTAAAACTGCTTAGTAATATTATAGTATAGTACTTATACTGCTTGGTAATTTCACCATACCTACCTTTTAAATTATGTGTAGTTAAATTGCTGTACCAAATGTTATTAACACCTGAGGTGATACCAGCGCAATACCAACTTTGTTACTAATAATTGCGGATAATTAAGTTTTTATTAAAATATCTTATATTTACGTGAAAATAAGTAAATAATATTGTTTCTATAAATTAAAGAATCAAAATTACCAATAAATAGCACATCTTAATGTCTGTTTTTAGAAAATAAGGATTTACTATTGTAAGAACATTTCATTGTTGAGGCAATATTTTCGTAGATTCTTTGGCCTCGAACTCCTGTTACTAGATTAGTAGTACGGAAAAAATGGGAAAGTGGTACCTTAAGAACATGATCCTGGCCGCCAGTAAGGATTCGGCCGCCCTCCGAGTGCATCTCCGTGATCGGCTGCTGGTGCGGCCGGCACTGCGCTATCCGTTGCACGATTATTTCTATAAAAAGAGTTTAAAGTTTTCATACAGTACATCTGGTACGACCCGGAATAGCGTGCGATCTGTGAAACGTCGCAGGGAGAGGAACACTAATGCTTATCGATATAGCGATTTATCGATACTCGTGTCGATTTAAAACATCGCTACTCGTTTCGAATTTAATGTTTTTCGCATTTGTAATGTAGTATTTTAGTACAGATGGTGCCTTTTTTACGCGCTAAAGCGAGGTGGCTCATTTTACGTCAGGTCCAAAACTTCGGGGGGCCATCTGGACTAAAAAACGTCGTACGAGACACGTGCAAAAATAAAATACGTAACTCGCGTCGATTTAAAAACATCGCCACTCGTTTCGAATTTAATTTTCATGTTTTTCGCACTTGTGTCGTAATGTACTATTTCATCACACTTGCTGTCTAAGCGCTCCATTGCTTGCATGCGTAGCGGGAGTAATCATCATCATCATCATCATCTCAGCCATAAGACGTCCACTGCTGAACATAGGCCTCCCCTCTGGACCTCCACATGTACCGGTTAGATGCGACCTGCATCCAGCGTGTCCCGGCGACCTTCACAAGGTCGTCTGTCCATCTTGTGGGTGGACGTCCTACGCTGCGTTTGCCTAGCCGTGGTCTTCACTCGAGCACTTTTCGACCCCATATAATAGAAATAGAATTAGAGTTATAGAAAAGTGAAATTCCCTGGGGAGTAATAGAAATGTCAGTACGTCATTTAATAATATTATGTCTTAAAACTTATTTTTTGGTCGGCAAGTGTGATGTAAAACATTGAATGCATCACGGTCGGTAAGCGGAATACTAACTCGAGTCATAAAAGGCCTCCGCCTAACGGCGTCGGGCTTCTAACACTCTTGTTAGTAATTCCTTGATGCACAATGTACTATTACAATGCATTTACTCAGAAGGAGCTCTTTTTAATGTAATAGGGATGATGACTGTAGTTAAAATAAATTATTTAACATTGTTCACGACATAATACACGAAGAAATTATTACTAAGATGTAGATTGCAGTAATTTTTCTACAGAACTTATATTTAATAGATTGAAAAGAACTTGAAAGAGTAGATCAATTGGCAGTACTCAAACGTGACGTCACTTTTGAGTATTTCATATAAAATTCTATAGTGGCGATCGTTTTGACAGTTTGAAAAAAGATGCTGATTTGACTTGCCAGTCATCATGCCTATTAGACATAGACATAGAAAGTTTTTATTTAGCATCACAAAAAACACGATACAGAGTAGGACAAAAGAAAAAGAAAAACTATTTTAAAATGAACTTAAATATTAACATACATAATATAATAGGCATGATGACTGGCAAGTCAAATCAGCATCTTTTTTCGAACTGTCAAAACGATCCCCACTATGGAATAGTATGGAATTTTATATGAAATACTCAAAAGTGACGTCACGTTTGAGTACTGCCAAATGACCTACTCTTTTAAGTTCTTTTCAATTTATTAAATAGAAGTTCTGTACAAAAATTACTGCAATCTACATCTTAGTAATAATTTCTTTGTGTATTATGTCGTGCATAATGTTAAATAATTTATTTTAATTACAGTCATCATCCCTATTCCATGGATGCTAAATAGGAGCTTGCCTCAGCATGATGTTACAGAGTGTTTACTACTATTAGGGTATTACCGTCTCCGTCGCCGAGATCAGACTCGAAGGAGAAGCCTCGGCGCGCGCGCGATTGCTCGTCGCCGGCGCCGGCGTCGGCGTCGGCGCTCGCGCCGCGCAGCGAGCCCGCCGACCCCGTCCGCTTGTGCGCTGCACGCCAAACAACACTGGTTTAACACTTTCGACACCGCTTACCCGCCTGACGAGTAATCGTAAACTCTACTCAGATGCCGGCTTACTCGCTAGGAGGGCAAGAGCTATAAACCTTCACGCGACGCCAGAGTACTCGCCAGGCGGGCAAGGCTCAGGGCTGCCGCTGCCAGTAACAGAAAAAATGTATGTACTTAATGATTTTGCCGAGTTTGTGTAAACATCGATACGAATATCCGATTATTACAGTTTATTACTACACGTTACATTTTTATTTATTTCACCTAATGAGAATACAAAATAAAATATACTCCGTAACGTATACGAAAGTTGCTTGGCACAGCCCTGAGCGTCCGCCGCTTGCCCGCCTAGCGAGTGCGCGGCGTGCGGCATTAATACGCACGCCTTTGCCCTCCTAGCGAGTACTGTCGGTTTCTGGGGTAGTGTTCGGAATTTCGCCTGGTTGCGAAAGTGTTAAACTTAGCCCTTCGACAGAAATAAGCCTCTTGGGTAAATCCACAAGACTGTAACGAAAGTTACCAATTCTTTCGTATGTCTTAAAATTGATTAATCAAAGTTGAGTTTCCGTACATTTAGCCTAGCCCTGTAGGTAGATATTTGGACCCTTAAATATACTTAATTGATATGAGAACATACAAAAGAATGAGGGTTTTTGATACTTTTTCTGCCGCTATGGGGAGGTGAGATGGCAGCACTGAGCCGACCCTTTAACGAACTGTCAAAATAAAAACGCGCATTTAATTTTCAACATATTTATTAGGTTTATTTATTCTGAAAACCATTACTTTAGGCATATTGTTACCTAAAATAAATAAATAAAATAGTTCCAAGTCAATTCTCATGAAACTAACAAAGTTATAGTAATTATTTTTAATACCAGTGACTTTGAGCGCCTGTTTTAGAGTTCAATCTTCAGTTCGACGACCATGTATTAGTCGTAATCCATTACAAAATCAATTCTCTTCCAAATAAAATAGAATTTCAATATTTTAGGCCCAGGTGCCTATGAATAGTATGAATCTGACAGCTGTCGAGACCAGGTGCGTACGAAGCGCCGCCCTGGTGGTAGAAAAATTATCGAAAACCCTCATTGGTAACTCTCGTTACAGTCTTATGGATTTACTCTCTTGGCACTCAATAGAGTATAATAGACTCAATCATCAAACTACGATTTGCTAATACTTAGTTTTTTTTTATTAATTCATCTCACTGACATGTTATTTGGGTGAATATACTTTTTTGTTCGTTATTGTCATGGTTACGATCACTTAAGTCACGCTGGTTTTATGCAAAATTATGCTGCTCAAATTATGCAAACATGCGTGTAGTCTTATGTCGGTAGGTGGCCGCCGACCCCGTCTAACAAACGCATTTATGTTGTTTAACCATGTCAACATAACAGACAAATAAAAGTTTATTCACCCATTTACGTTAGGTAAAAACTGACTAAGTATAAATTAACGAATATAATATAATACACCACTAATTCAAACACCATTAGACGCGTATGCTTTCTGTTTTTAACCTCGTAAGGCTCATTCAATTTTTAGGTCAAGTGAAATAATAAAATAACCCATTGTCCTAAAAAAAAGGATATTATATTTTTAATTTAGGGCTCTACAAAATAACAATCATATTTCTTTGAAAAATATGACGTCATGGGGCATTATGAGTAAATTTTGTAGTCCTAAAATAGGACGTTGGGCCTTACGAGGTTAAATGATAGTTAAGAATAAGTTTAATTATGTACAGCGACCATCAGATATATCGAAGCGAAGGTGCTCAAAAATATCTAAACACGAACGTTACAACGCCATAACAAGAGAGATGTGTTCACTCTGGCCGCTTCTATATTATATCAGCAGGTCTTGCCAAGATGCCATTCTGAAATCGTATACGATAATAAGTAATAAATGTATGAGAGTGAGATATTCAAACGAAAGGTCACGTGACCATTTCCACATAATATTATAGTTCGGGAAATATTATTTGACAGACTCTTATCTCACTTACGATCTTTTGTTTTGCATCGTTAACAATAGAAAAGCGCTAGACGGCTGATTGTCTAGTAAGTGTTAACGCAAAACAAAAGGTCGGTCAAATAATATTTCTCTAACTATACGTTCACGTGACTGATCGCTTAATACGATTGCAGAATGGCATGTTAGCTAGGCCTGCCGATGGCGACTGTATATTTTGTGTAAAGGTGCGGTTAAACTAAAACAGCATTCGCTGTTCTAACCTCCCACTCTACGAAATTCGATCGGTACACAAAGTTCGACGGGGCAAGTGCCCTCATTGCCCCGTCCCTCTGGATCAGCGCCTGCTCCCTTCGGTCGTGCTTTAATTTATCTCACTTATATCGTAATGTACTATTTCATCACACTTGCTGTTTAAGCGCGGGCTTGCTTGCATGCGTAGCGGGAGTAATAGAAAAGTGAAATTCCCTAGGGAGTAATAGAAATATCAGTACGTTATTTAATAATATTTTGTCTTAAAACTTATTTTTTTGTGGGCAAGTGTGATGAAAAACATTGTAGGTATGCATCACGGTCGGTAAGCGGAATACTAACTCGAGTCATTAAAACACTCTCGTTAGTAATTCCGTACTTACCTCCCTTGATGCACAATGTACTATTTGGTGACACAATCTCGTAAGCCATTATACAGGGTGTAATCGATAAGTGTTTACAGGCCATAATTCGGTAAATATGAGAGATATCAGATTTTTTTTTACTGATATCGAAAGTGCATTACCCAACGAGTAAAATCACCATAATAACTTTTTTGAAATAAAATCAGAAATATCTCAAATATTAACTTCAAACCCTCCAATACATTTAGTACGTAACCGTTCCTTCAAAGACCAGTTTATATTTATTTAAGAATAAATGTTAGATTAATTATTTCGTAAACGGTAGTATTATTATTTTATTACAATGTATTCGTACAAAAAACGAATCTCTAACAGTTTTATCTCTTACGACACCCGACATTCGTTAAGGCTGTAAGTCGTCATACTAAATGTATGGGAGCGTTTTAAGTTAGTATTTTTAATATTACTTCATCTATTTAGAAAAAGTTATTAATGTAATTTTACTCGATGGGTAACGTACTTTCGATATCAGTTAAAAGTTTTCTGATATCTCTTATATTTACGGAAGCCATAATGGCTTGTAAACACTTATCGATTACACCCTGTAGGAGCATTCCATGAAAACATCTACTTTTTGTCGCTTACGACTCACTATGGTAGCTACCCTAATAAAATATGCTAGCTGTTAGGAAACACTGTCAATCTTAAAGCCTTGATATGTTATTATTATGCCGTAACTCGGTTTACTAATTTAATTTTTTAAAAGTACCTATTGAAAAGACAGCGTTGCTTACGACATGTTTTCATGGAATGCTCCTGTATAAGTACAAGGTTGAGTAACACAGCCTGGGGAATGTGTATTTACTGCGTCGGTGCGCCGTACTGAACCGCCAGTCGACGTGCGCGCCCGAGCCGGGGTTGTAGGCGTGCAGCCGCAGCAACGCAAGCCGGCCCGCCAGCGCCGCCGCCGCCACCCGCCGCGCGCCCGCCAGCGCGCGCACGTGCGTCACGCCGCCGCCGTGCTCGAGCCCCCACCACACACACTGCGAGACAAGCCAGACGATTCTTTATTCGAGTAGCCACATTGAAAAAAACCGGGCAAGAGCGGAACGGAACCGAGCCAATGCCGTCTTTACCATAAGGGCACAAGGGGCGCGTGCCCAGGGCCCCATCTTCAGGGGGGCCCCCGCAAGATCGACAACTTTCCTCACATTTATTCTCACGTTTACTTTCCTTTCGAAAGGGGCCCCAAAATCCTTGGGTGCCCAGTGCCCAGGGCCCCCAACAATAGTTAACCGTTTCAGTGCGGATGACACGCCAGGCGTGTCATGAATGTTTTTAACGAATGGCATATGACACGATAGGCGTGTCATCATATTCTACAGCGTTAGGCACGCTTGGCGTATCATGAAAAAATTGTTCGCTGCCATAGATAAAAGTTTTTGAAAATGGAACACGCAACGAATCGGTTAAAGACGGCCTTGAACCGAGCACTGAGCATGTCGTGTCGGGCCATACTGGCCCATACGGCTGAAGCGGTTATGTTCGAAGTAGTTTTATTTATTTTTTTGGACCTACGGATGAAAAGTTAGAGGGAAAGTAAACGACTAGTAAACTGTCGCCGAACTGAAGATTGAGCTCTAAATCAGGGGCGCAAAGTACCTGCTACCTACTAAAGAAAATTACTATGTAGAACTTGGTGCGTTTCATGGGAATCGACTTGGAACAATTTTTTTATTTATTTTAGAAAACTATATTCCTAAAGTAATAGTTTTAAGAATAAATAAACCTAAAATTATATCGAAAATAAAATAAGTTTATTTTAGCAGTTCGTTTGACCTTACGGCACAGTGCTCCCATCACGCCGCCCCATAGTGGCAGAAAAGGTATCAATAATTGCAGAAAGATAATAGTACATTATTGCAGAGGCCGGGAAAGCGAATTTCGTGGATGAGTATTTTTTGTCGGACGAAGCGAAGCTGAGGCCGACAATTACATACGAATCCACGAAATTCTATTTCCGTCCGAGGCACATATAGGACTTTTCTCCAAACATGCAAGGAAATAAAACAAAATTTATTACAATCGATTAAGTAATTCTTCTTGCAAATTGAATAACAATTGAAAAGAAAAAATCTCTTATGATTCCCGCCTAAACTTTTTTTTAATGCATGGTCGTTCATAAAAAATAGTAACGATATCTATGGTTTCATTAAACCGTACCTACACGACCTGACACACCGAGGCGTTTGTAACTCATGATAGAACGAGACGGCCATAGATTTGATCGCCGTCTCTCGCTCTATCCAGACCAGGCGTTTGGTCGTGGCTTTAGAATTTGGCTGTATGCATTTTTTTCAAAGTCCAAAAGTAGTTTTTAAGAAGTAAAAAACAATACATTAATGGATTTTAGTACAATTTCGCGGCCGCAAAAACTGTACAATAATGAAAATCTTTTTTTTTAATTTGAGCTGGTACATAAGAAGGTACTTCGCGTTTCGTTTTTGCTACATTAATGCGAACATTTCCGAGCATATTGGAGAAATAGTACATTACTACCGAGGCCGGGAAGTGACTGGTTGCCGGCCGAATATATGTAGACGGCCGAGCGAAGCGAGGCCGGATAGTATTCGGACGGCAACCCGTCACTTCATGGCCGAGGTATGTATAATGATTTTCTCAAACATGCAATGAAATGAAACAAAAAAATGTGTCTTCTTTCTTAAGAAATTATAAGTCAACTACATAACTAAGTCTTTGAAACACAACAAAAGTCAAATACGACACCGACACCTCATTTTTTTTTTAAGATTGACCTGTTTGGAAGTTGCAAATTTTTACTTTTAAAAAGCGGTATTAGACGACGCGGTCGGTTGGGTCCAATTAATCGCATGCGGTGATCAGGGCCGACGGATCGCGCCGTATAATACTGCTTTTTAAATATTATTTTGAGTAGTTATTGTACATTTATTTTAAATTATATAATTTAAATACCTAATTATAACCGTAAAAATTTGCCAATCTTTTTTTTATACTAATATTACTTACAGATAATTATTGGCTAAAAGCCAAGATGCCAGGTCACCACCCTATGTCAAATGAAAATTAAAAAAGAGGCACTTGCCGGCCTAGGCCGGCAACGAGGTACTTCCCGGCCACTTTTTAGGCACGTAACTACAACATTTCATTGCATGTTTGAGAAAAAGAGATTTCTGTTTTTTTTTAAATGTTAACGAATGGACCTTTAACCTTTAACAAAATAAATTCTGAAAAAGGTTGTAATATATCAACACCGAGAATTTAGTGAACGCCCCTCGTCAGGCTACGGTAAGGCGCTACATAAGAGAACCGATGTATTACGTATGTAAGGTACGGTTTACATCAAAGCAATCATTGAACATAGTGGCCTATTAAACATATCAACATTACATAAATATACGATTATACAACTCACCATTAGCTTCCCCGAACTGGCCTCCCAAAACTCGAGTCTCCCATCGGCACAGCCCAATATGATCAGGTCGTTACAAAAGTCCATGCACCAGATGGGCGAGTCCCGCACCGCTCGCGCCCGCCAGTCCGACCCGCAGGGCTCGGCCTCCCAACTGGCCTCCGCACCCCCGTTCACCACCTTACCCTTGTGCCTATTCCGCAAACCACTCGCACTCTCACTATTACACTTATATACAAAACTTTTATCGTTGTCTTTTACACTATTTACACAATCTTTGTCTATACTTAAATTATTAATGTCCACATTTTCTTTTGCTTCGTAATTGTATATGTCGTCGTGCTGATCGCTGCAGTATAGTTCTCTGTAAAATAATAGAAAGGTATAACTGTATTGACATTTTTACAGGTAACATTTCGCATAACAAATGTATCATGGCTCATATAGTTCGAAACTACTTAAGTTTGTCTTTAACAACAACTATAGTTTGACATCATTTCGCATACGTGATACTTCTATGGTCTGACTGAAGGCAATGTTCATCTATATTTTGTACGTTTAGCCTCTAAACTTAGCATGTGTATTCACTATATTGACTCGCGGGTTTTTAAGCAATTTGATCTTGAATGACAAAAACCCTCAGGCATCCATTATGTCGATTATTCAGGGTGGATAGTGAGTAACCCGACAAACTTGAAAGGTGTATTCCTGACCACATTTTGAGACTATAATGTCATATGAACTTTTCTGGATTCGGCTTAATTGAAGACATGTTTTTCAAAAAACTATTTTCATCATAAGTCACTGATAGATGCCTGCACGATTAAAATTCTTACACTAATAGTTTTCATCTTGACATACTCACTGACGAAAGTTAGAGAAAATTACAAAAAGTATCAGAACAATGTTCAACGAAAAAAAAAATTAATCCTTAAAAAAAATCTTTCCCTATAATTTATTACTTTACTGGCCATGTATAAAAAAAATCAAAAAATCACAAAAAAAAAAACTTTTTTTGTCCGAAAATGACATATGTATGATAATATTTCTTACTTCTTTTGACATCAAAAATGCATTGGTAAAGTCTGTCGGTATACTCGTTCCCACCCTGTATATTTTTTCGTATAGCATATGTTTTAAGGTGTTCGAAACGGGTAATGGTTTTATTTTAATTCGTTTTCCATAACATTGTTTCTTTTTTAATCTAAGGAGGTTATTACTCTATTTCAACTCTAGTACAGGAGAGGAAATTACAAGTTCCTTATTATAAAATTATCCGAGTGACAATGCAACTATCAAAACATTTACTAACTAATGAAAAAAATACACCCTTAGGCACTGGTCTCACGTCAGACACTGCGATACTCGCCCTGCTATCAGCTATCACCGCCGGGAGAGTATCGCCGTGTCTCTTTTATTTACACGGGAATGCGTATCTTTTGTTCGTGTTTATAGCCGCTAGTTCATAGGTTACTCGTGGTGAGACCAGTGCCTAATAAGTATAAAATTCAAAAATTCGCCTGAACTTAAAAATAAAAAATAATTTTAGTTCCTACTTCTTAGGATTTCCTACCCAAACCTTTAAACCTTTAACCCTATTCATTGAAATAAAATATTATGGCTAGGTATCCTACAGATTTCTTAGAAGTCGGTGCCAAGCCAAATACGTTTATAGGTATATATTAGATAGAGCTTTGTACCTTACTGTCACTTCGATTATGTTTTTATCAAAAGAATGATCTAAGTATCTCAGTCATTTTGATGAAAGCATAACCAGAGTGACAGTAAGTTACAAAGCTCTATCAAATACAGTCATATACTCCCGAAGTGAACATATTTGGCTTGGCACCGACTTCTAAGAAATCTGTAGGATACCTAGCCATAATATTTTATTTCAATGAATAGGGTAAAAGGTTTAAAGGTTTGGGTAGGAAATCCTAAGAAGTAGGAACTAAAATTATTTTTCAGGCGAATTTTTGAAGGCGGTTTTATTTTTATTTTAAAATATCTTATTTTAGGCTTTTTAGTAGTGTAAAATCGTTATTTAGTATGCTCTAAATACTTATAATTAGAATGTACTGCACTGTAATTGGCCAGAAAACCTGAACGGGATAACTTAAATATTCAAAGAATTATCCCATTATCAAAGAGATATACATTGTATCATCAGCAGGTATGAATAACTTCAAAGATTATAGGTAATAGCCTTAGCATGCCTATATTATTTAAAGAATCACTAACCGCTAACCAACATGTCATAACTAATAAGCAAACACTTGAATAGATCTCGAAAATGTATGACAGTTGTTATATTCAAAGAATTATCCTTCAAATCCTAATCGTTAAGGAGTTATACCTTTCGTCGTCAGCTCACCAACATGAGACTATGACCACCTAAAGGCAAATACTCGAATGGCTTCCAAAATACATGAACTATGTTATATTTAAAGAATTATCCCCCAACTCCTAATCTCTAAGGAGTTGTACCTTCCATCATCAGCTCACCGACATGAAAGGATGACAACCTAAACGCAAATACTCGAATAGCTTCCAAAATACATGAAATATGTTATATTTAAAAAATTGTCCCCCAACTCCTAATCTCTAAGGAGTTCTACCCTTTCATCATCAGCTCACCAACATGAAAGGATGACCACCTAAAGGTAAATACTCAAATAGCTTCCAAAGTACACGAAATATGTTATACTTAAAGAATTATCCCCCAACTCCTAATTGCTAAGGAGTTGTACCTTCCATCATCAGATCACCAACTTAAAATTTTCATGACTAGACGCAAATACTTGATTAGTCTTCGAAAATAAATGAAAAATGTCATGTGTGCCTACAACATTTGAAGAGTTCCCTCGATTTCTCCAGGATCCCATCATCAGATCTGAATTCGGTGACAATGGGACCAACTAGAAGGTATACCCTTTCAAACAAAAAAAGAATTTTTCAAATCGGTCCACGCGTCTTCGTGTAATCGGGGAACATACATAAAAAAAAAAAAAAATTTCGACGAATTGTAAACCTCCTCCTTTTTGAAGTCGGTTAAAAAGTACCTGTATGTCTTAGCGAAGTCGTATCTCGTGGTCTCGGCGGGGGAGAGGTGGGCTGCGGAGTCGCGCGGGGCGCGGAACCGCAGCCCGCTCAGGTGGTTGCTGAGACCTTTGCGCAGTGACAGGGCGGGCTAAAATACGTTCATATCCTTATTATGAAACTGTATGTAGATATTTAGGCTCCCTTGAACAATCTAGGGTTAACGAACTGAGATACAGTGGCGTCACATGTGCCTAACATTACCCCTAATCAAGAAGAAGAACCCTGTATTATGCAAGTGAGCTTGGGCCAAGGACAAAATACATATATAGTATTTTATCATTTAAACACGTATTACCACACTGGTATGGTTGAGTTTGAAACCATTTTCGTTTTTTTTTGACGTTAGAAGATAACTTTTGATCTTTAATAGAGTTCTCATAAAACTAAAGCTATTTCTATATAAATACATACATTAATAACATAATAACCCAATAAAGATTAAATAAACATATTCTTAAAAATATATTAGTGTCATGTGAGTATATTCAATTTTCAAAAGTTAATACCTCATTTGGTTTTGCAGCAACAGTTTGTTGAGATGCTGAAAAAACATAAATACGATTACTTCGTATACAGGTGGACGTATTATTAACAATTGCAAAAAAACATCCCGTGAAATGACTAACTCACCTGTATTAAGATTTAAAGACTCATGTTTCTTCGCAACTTTGTCAGCAAGTTCTTTTTGTAATTTAAAAAATCTGAAAAAAAAAGTAAATGTTACATGCAGTATGTACTTATTAATTATATATTTGAGATAATTAGTCTATCTTAGAAATATTTTACAAAAAACTTAAGTATGTCATGAATTTTTAAAAAATCTCCTAGAGCGCCTATTCTGCGTTTCAAAATCTCACTGGCAACGGGAATGCACTTATTTTTGTATAATTGCACGGTTACAAAATGAGACGACGATATTTTAATAAGCAATGAGCTGTAGTTTACTATACTATCTTTAAGCTTTTAGATCTTTATTATCGGAGCGGCCAGGGCGTGAACAAACATCTGAGCAGCGGCTCTACCGCGAAAAACGAAATTCGTATATTTCGAGGATTTGTCTCTCTCACTCTAATGACGCCTTCGTTTGAGTGACAGATAAAAATCCTCGAAATTTACGTCTCTATCGTCATGAACTTAGAGTGCATATTCAGATATTTTTGAGCACTATGGCCGCACTAATACACCGTGTTTTTATTGATTTTCGTTAAATAGGACAGGTTATTTGGGACATTAATAAAAGTTGCCTAGTATATCGGCTTTTGTTTAATTCGTAAAAAAAAATTTTTTTCGTTTTCATACATAATAATTGAAATAGCAAGTGTGAGTTAACCTTAAGAATAAGATCTCAGGTGACTGACGGCACATGTCAAAATAAGTTCATTAGGATGTAATAAAGGTCGCAATACACTTGTTCAGTCATTAAACTTATTTTCTTAATAACTCAATAACAGTAAGAGTTAGTAAGGTACTAGTTTCTTAGACAAAATGATTATTTACCTAAATAAGCTTCCCTTTAATTTAACGGAAATCAATAAAAACACGGTGTATATTTGATGGCAACTGTATTGACCACTGACATGCTTCTGTGGCTACTTTCACATATTTTACATAGCAATAGAGTCTATTGCAAAAATGAAAGCACGCGAGTGGCGAAGTCTCGTTAATTAGCTGCAGGAGCATTGCATGACAACATCTACTTTTTCTCGCTTACGACTCGCTATGGTGGCTACCCTAATAAAATATGCTAGCTGCGGAAATACTGTCAATTTTAAAGCCTAGATATGTTATTATTATACCGTAACTCAGCTTGCTAATAAAATTTTTCAAAAGTATTCAAAAGACAGTGTCGCTTACGACATTTTTTCATGGAATGCTCGTACAACGGTATTAAGTAGGAGTGCTCACGCGCTGCGGTCGATGTTGGTGAGTATCTCGCCGTTCTGCGAGTCCCCCACCTTGACGTGGCCCTGCAGGCAGGAGCTCACCACCTGCTCGCCGTCCGTCACTAGGCACTCCACCTCCTGGCTGTGCCCTGCGACCACCAGTGGCACTGCCTCCGTTACCAGCTAATAAAATTGGGCTAGATTTAATCGATTAGATGTTGACGAGTTAGTTCACAACTAACTCATTAACATCTAACTTTAGAACGGGAAGTACACGATGCACTAGAATATGTTAATGTCATATATGGTAGAAGTACCAGTGCGTAACATGTTAACAGAAAATATTAATCTGTAAAGTATTATCATGTGTTTTAGGAGAGGAGTTTGATAGTTTTGATATTATTTATTTTATAGGGTGACAATATCGAAAATCGACGAAATTATATATTTTCTTCGTCAATCCGATTGTACCAGTTGACACCCCGGTACAAATTTGAATGTCAAATATTGGAAGTTTGAAATATTAACTGTTAGTCCTAATAAATGTTAGCATGTGTTAAAATGAAGCAAATAATTCAGAAATAAGCTTTTTATTTTGAAATTGCTATGTACATAACTAAAGGCACACACATTTTACATCGTTTAAATGCTGCAAAAGTGGATCTTATCTTATCAATGGCAAATTAAGCTATGATGACAAGTATTGTTACAGCGTCGGGCACTAGTACTTTCACCTTAATGCATTTATCTAAGCAAACTTAGTTCACCTGCACTGCCGGTTGCTTCGCGATGATTTTGCGATATTCGTCGTCTTCATTCCACGAGGCACGCCACTCGGCATAGTTCCGGGAACACACGCACCTGTATAGGACATTACACATAGTACATTACAATATAACTGCGATAAAAAATAAATTGGAAACGAGTGCCGATAAATTAAAAGTTACGAATTTAGCTTTCGCACGCGTCTCGTACGACGTTTTTCAGTACATATGGCCCTCAGAAAATTTCGCCCAGACGTAAAATGAACCACTTCTCGCACTAGCGCGTAATAAAAAGGAACCTTTATCATTTTCGGGAAGAAGTTAAGACGTGAACAATAAAACTGTAAATTTGGAAAACCTAAAATTATTATTATTCTATATGTTTTCAGTGGTAGAGTAGGCGGCAGCATTCGCAAGGCAAATTCTTATCGTGTTCCAGTTCAATGATTCATTATGCATATTATGCTATTAGAATGGATTGTCAGTGTCACAATTTTTAAATAAGGTAAAGATACACAATCATGAAATTTGTTCGTTTTAACCATGCGTATGCGTAAGAGCAGATCTGTTCCACCACAATTGGACTGTATGAAATAGCATTCGAAATCTAATTTTTGGTGTACTTCTTGATGCTTTCGCATATTCTTGCTTATGTATGTATCAAACGAGTAACAGCAAAGCAAATAATACTAACAATAACAACATAACAGCAACATGGACTCATATAAAAAGGCATTGAACCCTCGGAGTGCAAATTATAATAGTATTACTACTTTCTAACGAGCTCGAGACGGATCGCAAAGAGCAGCGCGTAAGTAAACAAATCGAAAGTTGTCGGTATGTGTCACCGCATATTTACTTTTAATCAATTCCTCGTTATTTTTTATGATTCATTAAAGTTATCATCTAAAATCATGTGATTATCAATGAAATTATCCATTTTATCGAAGCAATCTAATGATAAACACGTGCGTTTAGTGCCTATTAGACGCAGAGAGTGGTTCAACAATAAAATAGGAAAAAACTGTCATGTGCGAATCGATCTTGCCCACGAACGTACAGTCAACAGTACAGTCCGGAACATTCTGTAAATATTTTAAGCGTCAAATTGCCGTTATTAATATGTTTACTTAAGAAATACACTTTTTGTAAGTGTTTTTTAAATCTTTCGCTACAGCAGCATCAGAAATACACAACCTGTTAAAATTTCAACAGTCCATCTATGATAATTACATCATCTGATAGGTGCAACTTGCAAACAGACAGATGGACCGACAGATAGTTAAGTCTCAGTAATAGGATCCCGTTATTGCAGTTAGGTTATGGAACATTAAAATAAAAATTCTAACGTCTCCGAAAACATTAGAATTTGTCTTGAATTCTCTCCTCTCGGTATACAGAATGGTCAGCATTAGTATAAAAATTATAGAAAGTAAGAGTCGATAATACGATATAAATATCGTCGTCAGGGTGCTTAGCCAAGTTGCCTATCGCTAGCGCTTGCTAGCGCATCGTAGCTTTCCCTCTTTGTCGCACTAACATGAAGGAGTGACAGAGAGGGAAAACTACGATGCGCTAGCAAGCGCTAGCGATTGGCAACTTGGCTAAGCATCCAGGTATATGAGCGAAAGGATCAGTTTGTGTAGACGTGCGCATACCTGTACAACACGACCATCATGTAGGCGATGACCGCGACGCTGATGGTGCACAGGATGGCCAGCAGCAGGATCTCCATGGGCGTGGTCGGGTATATGGGCAGCTCGGTTGGTTTCCGCCACGGCTTTTGCTGACTCTTGCCATCTATCAGATCGAACTCTGCCCGGAAAAAGTTTAGTGTAAATTCAATAGGGAGCGGGCGGAGAGTTAAATTTAGTGGCGGCCAGTCGTAATGGCAACAAAGCTGATCGTCGTCTCTTTGATAACTCATATTTAGTGGTAGATTACTAGTCAAATACAACCCTCGAGCTCAAATAATCTGAAAATCTACGAATGTTTTATTTTAAGGTGCATGCAGAACAAAAGAGCATTCGCTGTTCTATCCCCCTACTCTACGAAATTCGATCGTTACACGAAACGTGATTTGTTGATTTCGTAGAGTTGGGGATAGAACAGCGAATGCTCTTTTGGTCTGCATGTACCTTCAGTCAAAGGCCATAATTGTAGCTTATCAAAGAGGAGGCAACTGAAAATATGATACACTAGTATTTCATTAATGTGCGGACTTGTGGAGACTGCTAATTGCCTAATAAGGTCCATTTATAGGTTAACTAATTAAGTCGGATGGTTGATAAGATTACGCTATTGATGACATGATTTTATAAAATAAATACTTAGCTGCTTGATAAGTTAGGAGACGTTTATGAATAAGGGGGTTAGTATTTAACCGACTTCAAAAAGGAGGAGGTTTACAATTCGTCGAAATCTTTTTTTTTTTTTTATGTATGTTCCCCGATTACTCGAAGACGCGTGGACCGATTTGAAATATTCTTTTTTTGTTTGAAAGGGTATACCTTCTAGTTGGTCCCATTGTCACCGAATTCAGATCTGATGATGGGATCCTGGAGAAATCGAGGGAACTCTTCAAATGTTGTAGGCACACATAACATTTTTCATTTATTTTCGAAGACTAATCAAGTATTTGCATCTAGTCATGAACATCTTAAGTTGGTGATCTGATGATGGAAGGTACAACTCTTTAGCAATTAGGAGTTGGGGGATAATTCTTTAAGTATAACATATTTCGTGTATTTTGGAAGCTATTTGAGTATTTGCCTTTAGGTGGTCATCCTTTCATGTTGGTGAGCTGATGATGTAAGGTACAACTCCTTGGAGATTAGGAGTTGGGGGATAATTCTTTAAATATAACATATTTCATATATTTTGGAGGCTATTCGAGTATTTGCCTTTAGGTGGTCATAGTCTCATGTTGGTGAGCTGATGATGAAAGGAATAACTCCTTAACGATTAGGGGTTGGAGGATCATTCTTTGTATATAACAAATGTCATACATTTTCGAGATCTATTCAAGTGTTTGCTTAGTAGTTATAACATGTCGGTTAGCGGTTAGTGATTCTTTAAATAATATTGGCATGCTAAGCCTGTTACCTTTGAAATTGTTTTTGTATTCATATAAGTTCGCCAGTTCAGGTTTTATGGCCTACTACAGTGCAGTACATTCTAATTATAAGTATTTAGAGCATACTGAATAACGATTTTATATTTACACTACTAAAAAGCAAAAAATAAAATATTTTAAAAATAAAAATAAAACCGCCTTCAAAAATTCGCCCGAACTAAAAAGTTAAAAATAATTTTGGTTCCTACTTCTTAGGATTTCCTACTCAAACCTTTAAACCTTTTACCCTATTCATTGAAATAAAACATTATGGCTAGGTACCCTACAGATTTCTTAGAAGTCGGTGCCAAGCCAAATATGTTCACTTTGCGAGTACTTATATGTATTTGATAGAGCTTTGTAACTTACTGTCACTCCGGTTATGCTTTCATGAAAATGACTGAGGCAGACCATTCTGTTGATAAAAGCGTAATCGAAGTGACAGTAAGTTACAAAGCTCTATCTAATATACAGGGTGGAAAGGGACGACGTTCCTTCCCGCTACCGACTGAGTCTACCAACCATTACGATGAACTTTCTCCCTCATACAAAGTGAGTGATTAGTTAAAGTTCAATACTATGGAAAAGTCAATTTTCCATGTACGCTTTCGATGTTGGTCCCATACTGAAAGTTCATTGTAATGGTTGGTAGACTCGGTCGGTAGCGGGAAGGAACGTCATCCCTTTCCACCCTGTATACCTATGAACGTATTCGGCTTGGCACCGACTTCTAAGAAATCTGTAGGGTACCTAGCCATAATGTTTTATTTCAATGAATAGGGTAAAAGGTTTAAAGGTTTGAGTAGGAAATCCTAAGAAGTAGGAACCAAAATTATTTTTAACTTTTTAGTTCGGGCGAATTTTTGAAGGCGGTTTTATTTTTATTTTTAAAATATTTTATTTTTTAAGTACCTACTGGATACCTCTAAAATTAGTCAGGTACACAAATCTTGTCATTGAAATGGCGCGTTATTCTAGTTTTTATGGGCGGCCATCAATATTCGGGAACGTCAGCGCAGTGGTCCTGCGACACATCAACGACTCTTGGTATGCTATGCCGAGAACGTATCGAGCGGATCGAGCGTGGCGGCGAGCGTTCGTCAGGCAGCCACGCGATCCAGCGACACGTGTGCAAAGCAACGACTTGGTATGCTATACGTAGTATAGGTATAGGCGACCGACATACCGAGAACGTATCGAGCGGATCGAGCGTGGCGGCGAGCGTTCGTCAGGCAGCCACGCGTTCCAGCGACACGTGTGCAAAGGGTGCGTAGCTAAGATGCCAATCGCTAACGCTCAATCGTGAATGAAAGGCAACCTTGCTGCACGAATTAGAAAGAGTGACAGAGACAATTACGATACGCTGGTGAGCGTTAGCGATTGGCAACTTGGGCACGCACGGCCGCCGCGCGCTCCGGGGACACGCGCTGCGAGACCAACACGGGCGGCAGTATCGCCACCACGCGCCGCCAGCGACTCGTTGAGGAATGGGCTGGTAGCGGCGACATACCCGGCAACGTGTCGAGCGGGTCGAGCGCGGCGGCGAGCGCCTGCCACCGCAGCGGCGGCGGGTCGCGCTCGTCGGGCAGCCGCACGGCCGCCGCGCGCTCCGGGGACACGCGCTGCGACAGCAACACGGGCGGCAGTATCGCCACCACGCGCCCCGCCAGCGACTCGTTGAGGAATGGGCTGGTAGCGGCGACATACCCGGCAACGTGTCGAGCGGGTCGAGCGCGGCGGCGAGCGCCTGCCACCGCAGCGGCGGCGGGTCGCGCTCGTCGGGCAGCCGCACGGCCGCCGCGCGCTCCGGGGACACGCGCTGCGACAGCAACACGGGCGGCAGTATCGCCACCACGCGCCCCGCCAGCGACTCGTTGAGGAATGGGCTGGTAGCGGCGACATACCCGGCAACGTGTCGAGCGGGTCGAGCGCGGCGGCGAGCGCCTGCCACCGCAGCGGCGGCGGGTCGCGCTCGTCGGGCAGCCGCACGGCCGCCGCGCGCTCCGGGGACACGCGCTGCGACAGCAACACGGGCGGCAGTATCGCCACCACGCGCCCCGCCAGCGACTCGTTGAGGAATGGGCTGGTAGCGGCGACATACCCGGCAACGTGTCGAGCGGGTCGAGCGCGGCGGCGAGCGCCTGCCACCGCAGCGGCGGCGGGTCGCGCTCGTCGGGCAGCCGCACGGCCGCCGCGCGCTCCGGGGACACGCGCTGCGACAGCAACACGGGCGGCAGTATCGCCACCACGCGCCCCGCCAGCGACTCGTTGAGGAATGGGCTGGTAGCGGCGACATACCCGGCAACGTGTCGAGCGGGTCGAGCGCGGCGGCGAGCGCCTGCCACCGCAGCGGCGGCGGGTCGCGCTCGTCGGGCAGCCGCACGGCCGCCGCGCGCTCCGGGGACACGCGCTGCGAGACCAACACGGGCGGCAGTATCGCCACCACGCCCCGCCAGCGACTCGTTGAGGAATGGACTCCTGCATGCTTAGCCAAGTTGCCAAGCGCTAGCGCTTAGTAGCGTATCGTAGTTTTCCCTCTCTGTCACTCTTTCATATTATTTATTTAAACTTTATTGCACAGTAAAAAAATACAGATACAACAGGCGGACTTAATGCCATAAGGCATTCTCTACCAGTCAACCTACAGGCCAAACAGATAAACATTAATGGTGCGGGATGTGAAGAGTTCATACTTACATAAATACACTAACAAAATATCTTCTTACTTGCTAATAATAATATAGTATCAAAAGATATGCAATATATAGATGATAAAGCTATAAATATCAAAATATATAATAATATTAATATACCTGCTATTTTCTAAAGTACAGTCGAAGACAAAATTAGGGGTATACAAAAACGTTCAAAAATATGTCCCAGTGCACTCTAATTCTGTGTAATAAGAACGTCGTAACATATTTATGAACGGATTCATTCGATACTTATTTTTGCACTTGACTGTACCATATTATATTAGTAGTATATTAGTGCGACAAAAACAGTTAGCTACGATTGACGACTAAGCGCTAGCGAATGGCAACTTGGCTAAGCATCCTGGTAGCGGCGACATACCCGGCAACGTGTCGAGCGGGTCGAGCGCGGCGGCGAGCGCCTGCCACCGCAGCGGCGGCGGGTCGCGCTCGTCGGGCAGCCGCACGGCCGCCGCGCGCTCCGGGGACACGCGCTGCGACAGCAACACGGGCGGCAGTATCGCCACCACGCGCCCCGCCAGCGACTCGTTGAGGAATGGGCTGGTAGCGGCGACATACCCGGCAACGTGTCGAGCGGGTCGAGCGCGGCGGCGAGCGCCTGCCACCGCAGCGGCGGCGGGTCGCGCTCGTCGGGCAGCCGCACGGCCGCCGCGCGCTCCGGGGACACGCGCTGCGAGACCAACACGGGCGGCAGTATCGCCACCACGCCCCGCCAGCGACTCGTTGAGGAATGGACTCCTGCATGCTTAGCCAAGTTGCCAAGCGCTAGCGCTTAGTAGCGTATCGTAGTTTTCCCTCTCTGTCACTCTTTCATATTATTTATTTAAACTTTATTGCACAGTAAAAAAATACAGATACAACAGGCGGACTTAATGCCATAAGGCATTCTCTACCAGTCAACCTACAGGTCAAACAGATAAACATTAATGGTGCGGGATGTGAAGAGTTCATACATAAATACACTAACAAAATATGAGTACTTGCTAATAATAATATAGTATCAATAGATATGTAATATATAGATGATAAAGCTATAAATATCAAAATATATAACAATATAATATAATAATAATAATATACCTGCTATTTTCTAAAGTGCCATATTATATTAGTAGTATATTAGTGCGACAAAGACAGTTAGCTACGATTGACGACTAAGCGCTAGCGATTGGCAACTTGGCTAAGCATCCTGGTAGCGGCGACATACCCGGCAACGTGTCGAGCGGGTCGAGCGCGGCGGCGAGCGCCTGCCACCGCAGCGGCGGCGGGTCGCGCTCGTCGGGCAGCCGCACGGCCGCCGCGCGCTCCGGGGACACGCGCTGCGACAGCAACACGGGCGGCAGTATCGCCAACGCGCCCCGCCAGCGACTCGTTGAGGAATGGGCTGGTAGCGGCGACATACCCGGCAACGTGTCGAGCGGGTCGAGCGCGGCGGCGAGCGCCTGCCACCGCAGCGGCGGCGGGTCGCGCTCGTCGGGCAGCCGCACGGCCGCCGCGCGCTCCGGGGACACGCGCTGCGACAGCAACACGGGCGGCAGTATCGCCAACGCGCCCCGCCAGCGACTCGTTGAGGAATGGGCTGGTAGCGGCGACATACCCGGCAACGTGTCGAGCGGGTCGAGCGCGGCGGCGAGCGCCTGCCACCGCAGCGGCGGCGGGTCGCGCTCGTCGGGCAGCCGCACGGCCGCCGCGCGCTCCGGGGACACGCGCTGCGACAGCAACACGGGCGGCAGTATCGCCACCGCGCCCCGCCAGCGACTCGTTGAGGAATGGGCTGGTAGCGGCGACATAACCGGCACCGAGTCGAGCGGGTCGAGCGCGGCGGCGAGCGCCTGCCACCGCAGCGGCGGCGGGTCGCGCTCGTCGGGCAGCCGCACGGCCGCCGCGCGCTCCGGGGACACGCGCTGCGACAGCAACACGGGCGGCAGTATCGCCACCACGCGCCGCCAGCGACTCGTTGAGGAATGGGCTCCTGCATGCTTAGCCAAGTTGCCAAGCGCTAGCGCTTAGTAGCGTATCGTAGTTTTCCCTCTCTGTCACTCTTTCATATTAGTGCGACAAAGACAGTTACAGATGTAGTGAGAAATGACTTGCCTTCGGAAACGTTCGTCAACGTCATGCTGTTTCAGTCTATCTCACTGAGACTGACAGTAATAGCTGTCATGCTACTTCAGTCAGACTTGGTGACACTGCCTGAAACAGCATGTGTTTACGAACGTCTCCGAAGGCAAGTAATTTCTCACTACACCTGTAGCTACGATTGACGACTAAGCGCTAGCGAATGGCAACTTGGCTAAGCACTCTGGTAGCGGCGACATACCCGGCAACGTGTCGAGCGGGTCGAGCGCGGCGGCGAGCGCCTGCCACCGCAGCGGCGGCGGGTCGCGCTCGTCGGGCAGCCGCACGGCCGCCGCGCGCTCCGGGGACACGCGCTGCGACAGCAACACGGGCGGCAGTATCGCCAACGCGCCCCGCCAGCGACTCGTTGAGGAATGGGCTCCTGCATGCTTAGCCAAGTTGCCAAGCGCTAGCGCTTAGTAGCGTATCGTAGTTTTCCCTCTCTGTCACTCTTTCATATTAGTGCGACAAAGACAGTTACAGATGTAGTGAGAAATGACTTGCCTTCGGAAACGTTCGTCAACGTCATGCTGTTTCAGTCTATCTCACTGAGACTGACAGTAATAGCTGTCATGCTACTTCAGTCAGACTCGGTGACACTGCCTGAAACAGCATGTGTTTACGAACGTTTCCGAAGGCAAGTAATTTCTCACTACACCTGTAGCTACGATTGACGACTAAGCGCTAGCGAATGGCAACTTGGCTAAGCACTCTGGTAGCGGCGACATACCCGGCAACGTGTCGAGCGGGTCGAGCGCGGCGGCGAGCGCCTGCCACCGCAGCGGCGGCGGGTCGCGCTCGTCGGGCAGCCGCACGGCCGCCGCGCGCTCCGGGGACACGCGCTGCGACAGCAACACGGGCGGCAGTATCGCCACCACGCGCCCCGCTAGCGACTCGTTGTACTGGCCTAAGATCGCTGACCAGTGGTACGCCGACACTCTAAAAATACTACATGTTCAGTTTGATACGCTAGCGGGTCTCTATTATTGATTTCTAAATGGAATGTTAATTTATTATTATTTATTATTATTAAGAGCCTGTACTGTCCCACTGCAGGGCAAAGGCCTCCCTCAAATTCTTCCACGTATCCCTATCCCCTGAAGTTTCCCACCAGTCCTTGTCAAAGACGTCAAGCTCGTGACGCCATCTCTGGCGTGGTTTACCGCGATGCCTTACGAGTTGTGGCACCCAATGTATGGTTAATTTAGCCCACAGGTCATCCGGCATCCGACAGACGTGTCCCGCCCAGTCCCATTTAAACAAAACAATTTTTATAAATATGTATGAATATTGTCATTGGTTACCACGACAGTTATTTATGTTTCGAGCCCATTCTAGCGGTCGTGGTCAAATGCTCTGTCACCCGTTGACCACGAACGCTGTAAAGAGTTTTAAGTGTCGGGATTTAATTAAACTATAAACGCGATATAATAGTACATTACGACACAAGTGCGAAAAACATAAAATTCGAAACGAGTGGCGATGTTTTAAATCGACACGAGTTACGAATTTCGTTTTTGCACGTATCTCGTACGACGTTTTTTAGTACATATGGCCCTCCGAAATTTTGAACCTGACGTAAAATGACACACTTCTCGCACTAGAGCCTAAAAAACACACCATCTGTACTAAAAAATATAATACCTACATATTACTAAATCAAAAACAATGATAACGACTGCAGTTTCAAATGTAACTAACCTTGACCATGGCCGGGAGTGCGGCGAGTGTTTCAACAGTATAGTGTCGTTGGCGTTCCCCCCGCCTTTGTCTGCATCTGACATTTCTAAAAGTGGAGAAAACACCATCGGGCTGCTATTGCTGTCATTGTAAAACATATCGACTGTTTGTTTCGGCGGAAACTTCTCGTTGTTTTTCTTATCTATGTTGCTGTTAGCGTCAGGTTTTTCAAGATTAGTTAGAAAATAATCGACCACACCAGAGTTGTAGACTATCATCGATATCCAGACTAGCATCCACACCATGAAGGCGCGCTGGAAGAAGCGCGTCCTCGCCCACATGTTCACGAGACGGATCCGCTTCGGCACTTTCTGGTCCTGCGCTTGCGGACTCGACTTGCGCTTCGCCAGCACGTCGGTCGGACTATTTTGCGCTAAGCCATTTAACCTCGGATGCGACTTCGACTTCGTCATTCTGAGCGGCGACATGTTGCTCTCGTCAGAGTAAGTCTTATCGAAACGCCAATTTAGAGCGTTGTTAGCGTTAAAGTATTCTTTTAGATGAAATTTGTTATTTTGGTCTTGATAATATTCCATGCGCCGGACGTCGATTCCAAGGATAGTTGCGAAGAAAACCATTTGAACAAAATAATCCGAAATTAAGCTGACGATCATGAATATTGAAAATTCTTGAATGAACGGAACAAACGTGAAGAAGCTGACGGTCAAGATGGTTATTTCAGTCAGTAGGTTCTTGGTGATGGACCAACCTTCCTTGCTCAGGCCTTGCGCGAGTCGGATCTTTACGTCCAGTCTCGAGTCCGTGGAGGTGACGCTCTTCGTCAGCACGAGCACATTCTCCAGGCCGACTATAATTACGAGGTACGGGAAGATTTCTTTGCCTTGGAGGCTTAACGAAAAACCGAAATAGAAGCATATTCCCATAGACATGGAGAGACTGCCGGCGATAGTGACCATCGCGCACGCGGATAGTCCCAGCTTGGACCGTATGTACTCGATCTTCCGCAAGGAGAAGTAGACGTAAAGAAATATGCCGACAAAGGTGATCATTAGCGGCACAAGCTCGCGATAGTTGAACTGGCCCGGGTAGTAAACCAGCGTGAGCTCCTCGGCATGCCTGTACGGCTGCTCTTGATACAGAGGGTACATAGCTTTTAACTTTTTTGTAAGGGAATTAATAAATCTGAAAGCAGAATAATCTTATTAATTACACGTATTCACTTGTAAATGTGCGTGTGTATGTTTGGATGCCTAGTGAAAAGATCAACCTGTGGTCGGCGCGCTGGTAGAATATGGAGACGGCATACTGCAGAACGCGCGGGCGCGCGCGCAGCGGGTAGCGCTTGATCCCGCAGTCGCGCAGCTGCATGCCAAACGCCATCTCCGCTATGGAAACTTTGCTCTTTGGGAGGTTCTGCGTAACAATACGAAAGGGTAATAAATAAAACTAAACTGAAAGGATATTATTCATAAATTCCATACCTATAATAAATTGGAGTATGGAAAGAGAAGCGCACGGAGGTTTGTTATAGTACATTATTGCAGAGGCCGGGAAAGCGAATTTCGTGGATGAGTATTTTTTGTCGGACGAAGCGAAGCTGAGGCCGACAATTACATACGAATCCACGAAATTCTATTTCCGTCCGAGGCACATATAGGACTTTTCTCCAAACATGCAAGGAAATAAAACAAAATTTATTACAATCGATTAAGTAATTCTTCTTGCAAATTGAATAACAATTGAAAAGAAAAAATCTCTTATGATTCCCGCCTAAACTTTTTTTTAATGCATGGTCGTTCATAAAAAATAGTAACGATATCTATGGTTTCATTAAACCGTACCTACACGACCTGACACACCGAGGCGTTTGTAACTCATGATAGAACGAGACGGCCATAGATTTGATCGCCGTCTCTCGCTCTATCCAGACCAGGCGTTTGGTCGTGGCTTTAGAATTTGGCTGTATGCATTTTTTTCAAAGTCCAAAAGTAGTTTTTAAGAAGTAAAAAACAATACATTAATGGATTTTAGTACAATTTCGCGGCCGCAAAAACTGTACAATAATGAAAATCTTTTTTTTTAATTTGAGCTGGTACATAAGAAGGTACTTCGCGTTTCGTTTTTGCTACATTAATGCGAACATTTCCGAGCATATTGGAGAAAAATAATAAATGACTTCAGGAGAAAATGTACCTTAGCAATGTGAGCAATTTTCATGTAAATGGGACAATGTCATTTGATTCTTATCAAGATGATTTTGAAAACTATAGTCCAAACTCCAAACATGATAACACTTACTTGGTAAGAGTGAATGGTATTAAGAACATTAATATCCATCGAAAACGTTTGCAGATTCTGCTGCCACAAGTTAGCTGGAGAGAGCAGCAGGCAGCTGTATTCTGGAAGTACTCTCTCTAAACTAGCTTTACTGTTTTGCTGTTTTATGGCTCCTATTTGGTAGCAGTATTGAGAAAGACTGCCTTTCCTAAAAACAGATTTCACATTCAAATAAAAGCACAAAGCTAAATAATATTACTATACTGTACCTCATAATGTGACGTTTTCCATTAAAATCTCTTTTTATAGTAAACGTTACATATTACCATAACAGTTTTTTACTAATATGAAGAAACTCTTTTATTACTCTCAAAGACGGATTGCGGAAAGCGTTTCAAGTGGAGTAAATATTTTTCTCTCATAAAATTATCATTCATCATAAATAATCATAATAAAAACATGACACTCTTAATTAATAGGTACCAAATGGATAAATGTTAAATAATAGGAGTGATGATGATGACTTGATGAGTCCTACGAGCTATATGTATATGCAAATTAGAGGGAGTGAAATTAAAGTAATATGCCTGCCGTCTGTCCTTTTAATAATGATGTCCTACAGATTACGGAAACTAAGTATCCAGTATGCATATGCTTTTTCACAATATGTCAATGCAATGATATGAGGTGCAAAGTGCAAACATGAATTATTGCGCAGCCAAAATTACTGGAGTCGGAGACCCCTTCGGATCATTGGAGTGAAGCTCCGGCCCTTCGGTCTTCCACCGGGTCATGTATTTTTACGTTCGTTAATATTAATAAATATCAATATTTTTAACTAAAAATGTATGTGGTTTAAGGTTTCAAGTTGGTGATAAAACTAAGATTGTGCTCAAAAGTGCGTGATTATGAAATAATGCAAGTTTTTAGGTTTATTTACATATTTTTTGTGGCTGGATGGTTGTTCAAATTGGCGGTACCTACGCAGTACTTTTAATTTCTACAATCATTTTTAATAGGTACTATTATTTTTGCGTCATATATGGCTAGCATAACTAGTAGGTAGTTTTAGTCCCATCGAAATATTTTTTTTATTATAGCTTGAGCCAATTTGAAAACTTACTGCATATACAATACCTACAAGAGAAAAACCTGTACCAATAGACAAAGGTCAAGAAGTAGATGTAAGCCGGTTTGTTGACGTTGAAGGTAAATACGTACGTAATATTTAATACTAGCTTTAGCCCGCAGCTACGCTTGCACAGATTAGAATTTAAATATGTCGATGTTCTTCGTCGACATGGTCATCTCCTGTTATGTGCCAAAATACAAAGAAAACGAAGTAAACAAACCGTTTGTCCAATTGTTGTAATCTAGCGGACGGTTTATTTTGCTAGCCACCAGTACTCCTTAATGAGTTATCGCCTATATAATAAAAAATAAATAAAGTAAATGTTTACACTTTGACCTCTTATGACAGCAAAGCTAAACACAAGCCATTTTATCATATAGATTTGTAAGTTGTCAGAGCCATGTGCAGAAAGTTAACATTACCTAGACTTAATTTTGTATATTTTTATATATGACTAGCGACCCGCCCCGGCTTCGCATGGGTACTATACCTACATAAAAACCTTCCTCTTGAATTAATCTACCTATTAAAAAATCTCATCAAAACCCTTTGCGTAGTTTTAAAGATTTAAGCGTACAAAGGGACATAGGGACAGAAAAAGTGACTTTATTTTATACCAAGTAGTGAATAGAAAGTTTGATGCAGGGTTACTTTACAAATAAGTGTAAACAATTTGGATAAATTTTTTTTTGTCTTAATAATTTAGAATGCATATTTCATAATGTGAGCTATAATTGAAACTCAAAACATAATCCAGAGTACTGGTAAATTCACCAAAGCTGGCACAAATGGAATGAATGAAATGAAAGACATCTATCATTGTGTGTATGCGGCTGTGCTATACCAACCTGTATCTACTGTCATTATGACATTCACACATAGATACATTCTATCACTTACTCGATCCCTACCTATAATATATACATACTTTACAAGTACCCGGCGATAAAGTTTGCACATTGGTCTTTAGAAAGAGACAACTGAAGGGTCCACGGAAAGAACATGTCTAGTCAATTCAAATTACAGAAGGAAAAACCACCTTACTTTTAACAGAATAAGGTGTCAAATTGCCCTGATATTTTTAGGCTTTGGACATGTTTTTTCTCTGGACCTTTCAACTAATATTGCATAAACGTCAAATAAGTTTGACAGGGACAACACTCTATGAAGCCGAGTCTCTTTCCAGAGACAGATGTGCAAACGTTATAGCCTGGTACTGTACAATATGTATAAATTAGCACTAACCATTTCTCCATGTTTTATGCATAAACAGTTTAGGTATGTGTGCAGTGTTCGCATATGCAGAGTGGAATTATGACAAAAAAAACATGATTACTTACGTTTCTGGATCCTCATGATTTTTTATTGTTTCTAGCAACCTAAAGACTTCCTGAAGAGGAGCTCTGAATGCATCCCACATGCGTAGGTTGCTATTCCAAGGTGATACACCTGTAACCAAATTTTTATTATTCATATAAAGATAATACGCAATTATAATTAGACAATTCTTAATACCAAATAAATGATTTAAAAATAATAGGTGGACATATTTGGAGACAAACTGCTATGGAGAGGAAAGAGTGGAAATCTTTAGATGTTTATCAATCATCTTTATCCCGAACATAGTAGTAATAGCAAATGTGGCAGTGACAGAATGAATGGCAATAATCCATTCTACAAATCCATGAATTATATTGTACAGATAATGATAAAATTTATACCTATTTCACATAATATGGATTTGGAAAATCTTGTAGACTAAATAACTTGAAAACATTTGCTGCAGAAATGTAACTATTTTAACTTGCAAAAGAATCAACACATTATAAATAATCTTAGTCTAAGAATGGGAATACACACCTATTTTAAGTATGATTTGTTGCACATAGAGTAGGGGCTTGTCTTTAGCCCAAATATAAGGTAGTTTCTGGGTCTCATTAAATAGTAGCTCCAAAGTTAAAGATGAATCTGGAAGTATACAATATTAGATGAAATTGATGGCTTAATATGATCATTAAATGTACTTGAAAATCATGTGAAGAAAAAGATTGGGACTAAACATGCTGTTTTGAAAATGTTGTAATATTTTATTCTACTCATCATTTTATGCATTTTTTTTGCATTAGGTTTTTATTATACCCTAATTTTTTATTTCCAGTTCTATTTATACTTAAAATTCCGTTAAATTTCGAGGGGACAAGGGAGCTCTCATATACAATTTAATGCACACACAGAGAAATGTCTCTTATTGATTGTTTAACTGTAATTGATTGTAAGTCTTATTTTAGCTGGGTATTAATCAACTAGAGAAGTTGTTTTGTTTGATTTTTATGTCCTCTCAACAAGATGTTTGCAGATTGGTAACTTACTGAAAAGCAACTTCTTTATATTTAATATTTTCTATATCACACAATGAATTAGAAGTGACGAATCTCCACCATTTGTATACCTATATATTTAGCACCACAACCACCTTCATATCTTCAAAAATAGTATAGAATCTAAAACCAATATGCTATTTGTGCACACTAACTTTTTCAGGGTGTGGAATATGGATACTAATCATAAACCTTATCGCAATAATAATTATTTAAAGCATTTTAACAAATGTATGTTAATTGGTGCCTCTAAATATTAATAAGTACTTCTTTTTTGTAGCTTTTGAAGATATAGATGTTTTTCTCGATAGTAAAGAATGCAATCACACAGCCTATGGCAATATAAATCCAGCAAATGAAGGGACAATTGGTTTCGGCTGCTGGACTGGCAAATGGTTAAAGTCTAAATTAACATTCTTATGTCTAGCACGTAACACAGCAATATAGTCAAGTTGAAATTATTAAGATTTCAAATTGTTTATGTAATGTTAACTATATCTTGAATTTACCTTCAGGTAGACAATTGTTTGAGTTACAATTTGCTTTACTGAATTCCATGGTATCGACTAATGGCAAATTGACAACTGTTGGTATGTTTCCAGGTAAGGGTACATTTAGTAATGGGTAACTGAAACATAAATACTCTTGTTATTCATGATACTTCTGATTTTATAATAATTCACTGAGGTTTATATCAAAAATTACGTGTACATTTTCAGCTTAATAGTATAGAGAGCAAAAATGTAAACATAGCTTTGACATAGGTGTACAATCAGTGTCATAATACTCACCAACAAAATAGAACGATTGAGAGAGCAAAGCCTATGACTGTAATGGGATATGAAGAACAGAACAAACCATACGTATAATAAATCTGTGCAACACGCTCAGGTAACGTACTCCCTGCCATTGTGCACCTTCCACCTAGCACGAGGACGGAGTTCAAGAATACTTCACAATAATATTGGGCCAGGTTAATGGGAAGTTTATATCGGCAGTAGGGTTTCCACAATCGTGCAATTCAATGATGATCGCATGTCTTGATGTAATAACGGCAATTACTTCTGAGTTTTGCATCATGCATGTACATGCCGCCTTCTAAGTTTTTCTTTGAAATAGTACGGCTTTGTATTGCACCAACTGACCGACCAGTGCTGCAAACTCCACCTGCATGAAAAAAAGGAGAATTGGAAGAAAAAAATCAGGAGACACCAAAAAAAATCAGAAGATTAAAAAAACATACCTTTTTGTGCTAATTATAAATTAATTTGATTTAGTAAAATAATTTAGTGAAACAGACAACACACAAAAAACAACATGACACATGCATTTTACTTTATTCTCGTCTCATGACAATCAGACTTGACAGTTGACAGTGTTGACACTGACAGTTACTTTGATGTTTTACCTTTTATACATTCCTATTCTATAAATTTTCGCTTATTGTGTTTCTTCTTGATGTTGCTCATGCTCATAATTATGCTTTTATTTTATAGAGAGAGCATTTCCTTGGTGATATTGTGGGCAAAGTAAGAACTTTTACTGTATAGCCTTGTACAGAGCAAAACCAAAAACACACACCACAAAACATTAATTTTATTAATTAAATAGTACTTTACTGGACCTTCCTTCCACTGGTACACGTTTTCTTTATTTTTTCCTTGATCACAATCACAACACAACTGCAGTTTACGTTACTATAGTACGCGGCACGAGCATAGAGTTAGCATAAATACAGCTTTCAACAAATGAACATCTTTCGCGGCAAAATATTACCGGTTGACATTGACACTTGACTGACGTGACTGAGCAAGGAAGTGACTGATTTGACACATGGTACACCACAGATAAGAAATAATCGAGTCGATGGAATGACAACGTTCTGTTCCATTATCATCGTTCAATTACATAGAAATGAAAGTGAAAATACTTGTTGCCAACCTAACACGAGTGGAGTTTGCAGGAGTGTAGTCGCTACTTGTCAAAATCAGGAGATTTCACTCAATCCTACAAATAAATTAGTAGATCAGGAGACAGAGCTAAAAATCAGGAAAACTCCTGATAAATCAGGAGAGTTTGCAGCACTGTGACCGACCACGCAATTTTGACAGCACTATTGACACTTCACTACAAAACATTCCATTATAAATTAACAAAACTCTAAAGGTTTCCAATAGTATTAAATTTCTACAAACGGTACGTAAATAGTTATTTTAACATAAAAATATAACTAATTGTATAAAACACATTACGTTGGGGAAAAATTCCAAGTATAATAATAATATTTGACATGTTGGTATTGTTTGACGTTAGATTATTTTTAATGAGATATATCTCATATATTAGTCCAGGTATCATACAGCCAAATTATGGAGATTTTAATAATAATAGAGAGTAAAACCGTTTTTTTATCTACATTAATTTAAATGCAGTATTACTTATAACTTGTATACTATGTTCACAAAATGTATAATGAATGATGACCAGTGACATCTATCGAATTTGGCTGTGAACTGTTTTCGAAATTGAAACGAAGGAAATACGAGAACACTACCTGTCGTACCCATTCCGAAGTCCGTGATAGGGCCTACGTCCACTAGAGTGCGTTATGTTATAGCACTGGCTAGGCTAGCAGGGCTAGTTTTTTTTGGGTGATGAGTTTGGAGAGGGTGCCTCCACCATTTCATCCAATTTGACGCCTGGGTGCCTCGAAGTTGTAATTCCACTTGTAAGTACCTTATCTGTACTAATCATAACTTACTTTACTAAAAAAAACTGGAGTTTTACTGGTATTTCTTGACTTGTGGGTATCGAATATCTATGCATATACTGCAGGAGTATCTGGCCTAATACCGCAAAAATCTAAATTCGTAAATTTCGAGGATATTTCTTTGAAGGCGTCCTTAGAGTGGAGAGACAGATTCTCGAAAGTTGCGGATTTCAAAGTTCGCGGTGAAAGTGAAAGGATATCATTCTACCTCAAGGTACCTAGTGCAGTCACGTGTAGGTACGTTCTATGAGTACTTTATGGGAATATCACGAGATTGTTATTTACCACATACAGTCAAGGGCATTACTATAATATATATACTCTTCTCCTTACTGATCCCTTACAAATGTGTCTATATATTAATGCACTCGACTGTACTTAGTTTTGAATTTAGGTGTTAAGCTCGAGAACAGAACATACCTACTACCCTACCTACTGCAAAGTAGTTGTAAGTGAAAACTTAAATATTTTAGGAATTATAAAAAATACCCAATTCTCTGAATTAAAATAAAAAGAAAAATGTAGTAAGCGTCATTGTTGTGAAATGCCCCGTACATACTTACTGCGGCACTACCGCGAAAAACGAAATTCATTAATTTCGAAGATTTGTCTCCCTCACTCTAATGACACCTTCCAAGTGACAGAGAAAAATCCTCGAAATTTACGAATTTCGATTTTCGCGGTAGTAGGCCTGGATACAGAAGGCACCTATTGTAACCACAGTTACCAAAAGCAAATGTGTTGTATGAGTTATTGATTAAACCTTATTAATATGAGGGTAAGGTTAACAGTTTTTCCGATAGTCTTAACGTCATATACAGGGTGTAAGTCTAATACGGGCGAAGCTCTTAACGGGTGTTAGGTAACGACATAATAAGTACATTCAAATAACTTTTACTTAAAATTAGAGCAACAAAATTTTTCCATACAAAATAATTCGGCGGGCAATGTAGAGCAACATACGCGAGTCATACTCGTTGACAGCTAATTTCAAAAGCAGATGACATAACTGCCATATAAACAATAACAAATGTTCAAACCTACATTGCTGATCCGATAATCTTAAAAAAAATCTTTTTGGTCATAATTAAGAGTTACTTTAAAAAAGCCTTAATTGTAATCCATGATTAGGATTACACTAATGAATCCTATGCCTGCTTTAATTGATCGCCCGTATTAGATTTACACACTGCATATAAGGCTCATTTCTAAAGTGTCTAAAGTTAATTCTTAGAAATTTCCAACTATAAGTATATTATAGGTACCTACGTAATTACAAGTTACAAGTACCTACGAGTAAGTTATGCATACAAAGTAACAAAAAGTGGTGTACTGGTGATTCGTTGATGAGCCCATTTAGTATCGTAGACTGATTAGAAAAATGGAAGATAATATTTAATCTAAAAAAAAAAAACAGTTTTTTTTTGTATCGACTGGCCGCCTAAATAAGCCAACCCTCTTCTCCTAATAATGAGAATACGATTGTTGATGCTGTCGATATTGAATGGGTCCATAAACGGGTCACCACTGTCCACTAGTTAACGTTTGTTTGTACTTAATCCTAACTATTGCACGGTATTGAACAGTGTTTTAACGAAATAGGTAAGTACAGTACATATTCACATTCGTATGTGACGTAAGTATTATTTTCAATAAGCTTTCAAATATTAATAAACGCTTTAAAAAGTACGATTCAATATCCAATTGTAATTACGTGTAATCAACAAAAGTCAAAGAAAATTAAAGTGACTGCTATGGGGACGTAAAAATGGCTCAATCGCTCCAGTTGGGACAAATTAGTACTTAAGTGAAGATGTCTCTGGAACAACACTTAGAGACGAAATTAAAATCCAAACAGTTTGGTGGGCCGGTGGGCACGGAGTGGGGGAAGGGAAGGGGTCGTCTTATCGCCCCGCGCGGATGCTGCGGCCACTTACGTCACAGGAAATCTCACAAGTAGCGAGCCGAGAAAACATTTAACTGGTAAGGACCGAAATTAATACTTGGGAAGCCTCCACGGTTGCTATTGTTGGTATTTTGAGCATGGGAACAGAATATGTTTTCAGTCGGCTCATCGATTCAGAAATATTATGTGATTGGATCGACGGCGATAGAGACGACATCCTTCATGTTTACCGCTAATTTTAGAAAATAATTATCTAGAACCTGTATAATATTATATCCCCATGTCAAATGAAAAGTAGGTAGCCATACAGAAGCCTTTCCGTCCGCACAGGTACTAGAAAGCTGTATTTTGGCATATTACCTTAAGCATTTTACCTATATTAGGAGCAATATAAATCCCGAAGAAAAAATTGTAAACTAAAACATATCTAATATTTATTATAATAATATATTATTTTATTAAAAATACATTTTAAACTAGTGCAGCAAACATCTAACTAGTGCAGAAAAGTAAACGATGCGCAATTTTTTTTTTACTTGTTATGAAAAAAGTCGTTCGATACACGTGTAAAAAACTTCTTTTTAACTCGGGTTATTGTCGCCCTCGTTTCACTCGGGCTTCAACTTTCACCTTCGTCGAAAAAAATATTTTTTGCACTTGTTTCGAAACTCACTATTTTTTGCACTATGGGACTAGATTAATATTTTTTGATAATTTAGTAAATAGTATTTTTTTATATTTTTTTGTTAACTGACTACTTAACTGTCTATTTTTATATCCGGAGTCCAAGAAATTGTGTTTGTTCCCGAAGTCAAATACCTAATTAAATTTATATGGCTGGCTGTAGCCTAACATACTTTCGACGAATAAAACTATGATAGGTATTATGTCTTGTAGCTGAACGGTTATACCTACCGTTTAATGTAGATTATTTCTTGTAAAAATACAGAACCAGAGTAGGACTAAACTAGGACGAAATTAAATAGGTAAGAACTGCTGATTTAAATCGGTAGGTTATTACGGGGTACCAAACCCTTACCTGAGCATGGCCCGACATGCTTCTGACCGGTTTTGTTGTTAGTATAGTATAATATAATACTAATTGTATAAGGTACTGTGTACAGTCAAGTGCAAAAATAAGTATCGAAAGAATCCGCTCATAAATGTGTTACGACGTTATTATTACACATAATTAGAGTGCACTGGGACATATTTTTATGTACACCTATTTTGTCTTTGACTGTACCGAGTAAGCAAGTATTATTCGCCTTGCTTATTTTTCGCAATAAGTCAGTTAGTCCCGAGGGGGTGGCTCCACGGACGTCGCTGTGCGGCCACTCACTTTTTAACAGCGTTAATAACGGTGGAATTAAGGCGCGAGAGGCCGCTGAGGACGATTTAATTAAACCTTAACGAACCCCCCACCACCGCGACTTACCTGCCCGATGTTTTATTTAATTTCTGCATTTATTCTTATTTAAGTCTCCTTGCTAAGTATCAGTTTTAAATTGCGTTTCTCCGTTTTCACCAAATACATGTAAGTGTAAATATAATACGGGCTATAAATTAAATCAGGCATCGGACTAATAATTACCTAGGTCGTTTTAAGTTTGGTACACAAAATTATGTCACAATATTTTTTTGCATAATTATTTAGCAGCAATGTAGCTGTACACTGTTACATCTATCATAATTATAAATTATAAATCATATCATTGAATTGCGGACCGAAATATTTGTATGGGTACGATTTTGTAAGAATACGTAGTTTTAGCGAATTTGGATTTGACTGTAGGTGTAATGTAATACTAACACTGTGCGATTAGGTCTGGTAAATACCCCCGTTACGCCCACCTAGTGAGCTTACTAAAATAACTCCCTCATGGTCAAAGACACAATCACTCTAGGAACTAGTTTTTTTGGCCGGATATGTTGTTCGCCTCTATAAAAAGTGGTAAGTAATATGCCTTGGTCTAGCTCGCTTAAGTATTTGAAGTTGATAATTAGTTGCGTAACATTTGTTCCCTGTATTATATAGTTGCATTGTAGCATACATTATGTCAAGTCCTGTTGTTGATATTTGTGAAGGCAAGCTATCAGGATACCAAGCGAAAATTAACAATACGGTTTACTATGGATTCAAAGGCATTCCGTACGCGAAGCCACCTACTGGAGAGTTAAGGTTTAAGGTAAATACAATTTGGCAATATCTCTCTGTTTATAATAAAATAACAAAAATATGCTTAAAGTACACCAAAATATGTACCTATCTAACAAACAGCAAGTACCGACCTACTACCTTGCTTTAAGCCACAGCGCGGCAATGCGGTCAGCATCATTGGTACCTAATACTCGTACTATGCCGCTGAACCCAACATTTTACGTTTAATTTATTTTAATTTCGTACTTTAATTTAACTTTTGATACCTATACGTTGAAATTCCTACCATATATAACGAAGGGTTCATCACATTCTTTGACATTTTTGGTATTGCCTAAATTGTCAAAGAAATGCTACTAAGCGATGTAGATAATACTAGATAACAGCTTTTATTTTGTTTCGAAATTTAGAGTATTTGATGATGGCCTCTTAATTTACAGGTCCCAGAACCTCCAGAGCGATGGGAGGGGATCCGTGACGCGACGAAAGACTGTAACATCTCCATACAATTCGACAGAGCCTCCCGAACCATTGTGGGTAGTGAGGACTGTTTATTTCTGAACGTTTTTACCCCCTCGCTAAAGGATGGCAGGGATGACGGAACGCTACCAGTCATGGTGTTTATCCACGGAGGAGGATTTATGTTCGGCTGTGGCACAAATACCTCTATCCTTGGCCCGGATTGGCTTATAGAGCAGAATGTGGTCGTCGTCAGCTTAAACTACCGACTTGGAATCCTCGGATTTCTCAATTTGAACCGCCTTGAGGCTCCTGGTAATATGGGTCTTAAAGACCAAGTCCAAGCTCTTAAATGGATACAGAAAAAATATCAGAAAATTTGGCGGCGATCCTAAAAATGTAACTGTGTTCGGAGTGAGTGCTGGGGGTTGTTCGGTTGAATATCTTTTTACTCTCACCGTTAGCCAGAGGACTTTTTCAAAAGGCTATTATGCAATCTGGATCTACTTTACTACATTGGGCCATTAACAAAGATATGAGGGAAATCATAAACAAAATACCACAAGCTAAGGATATCACAGACGACGACCAGTTGATTCAGTTACTGAAAAGTATGCCTAGCAAAGACTTGATAATGGCGTCTATGGAAGCTCTTGAAGCTACAAATTGGAAAGGAGGAATATTTTATGGTTTTGTGCCATCCATCGAGAGACCGAATGGTTGGGAGCCATTCTTAGATAAATCTCCATTTGATATCCTGTCTCAGGGCGAGTTTACTCGCGTGCCCATCATGACGGGATTTTGCACCCGTGAAGATATTTTTCTCCGTACATTAGCTCCACACATGTT
Organism: Thaumatotibia leucotreta; assembly: GCA_025490895.1. Lineage (NCBI taxonomy): Eukaryota > Metazoa > Arthropoda > Insecta > Lepidoptera > Tortricidae > Thaumatotibia > Thaumatotibia leucotreta. Next base: position 55,871 of record JALPQI010001699.1, read on the forward strand.
AGGAAAATTGAATCAAAATAAAGTGTTTTTGGATTATTTGCCCTTTGACATTGATGATAAATACAACGTGGAGGTTGAGGATAAACTGAAGAAAATGTATTTAGAAAATGAAAATCGTTATGGAGAAGATGATGAATTCGTAATCGATTTTTTCTCGGATGTTGATTTCATTGGTGGCATATTCACTTCGGCCACATTAATATCAAAACATAACTCGCCAGTATACTTGTATGAGTTTTCGTATAGCGGCAAGCTAAATTATTTAAAAGCGAAGTTTGGGGTAGAATCTCCTGGAGCATGTCATGGCGATGATTCCGGATACATTCAGCCTTCTGATCTGATTCCTCTAAATAGTATTTCTGAGATGGATAAGGTAGTTCGTGATAGAATGGTGATGCTGTTTACCAATTTTTCTAAGTATGGGTAAGTTGGTGATAAATAAAATTGTTAGAACCATGAGTGAAATAAGTAACCAATAAAGACAAGCTGTCTGCCACATTAATAAGTGCCGCTACTTCCCCGTTGTGCCTTACATTATGTATATATTCAGAGTTTGCGAACGCGCTTTACTGCAGACCTGGTTATACCCGGCTGGCGATACCTATCAATATAGGTAACTTTATTTTGAGAACATAATTGGTAGACTTGTCGGCCGGGCCCTATCTGACATGATGCTTGGAAACGACAATGTTCATAACAAAGCATTAACCCAGTTACTTATTTTCTCAGAGATCCGACTCCGGTAATCGACAGCATCGTGACTACTAAGTGGCAGCCCCTGGGGCAGACAGGGCGAGTGCTGCTGATCGACCGCGAGCTCGAGATGCGCCCCTTCGCGTACGCGGCGCGTGCGGCGCTTTACCTGCAACTCCTCGCAGGACAATACGGATCCAAATATTCCAAATAACTTACCTAGAGTGAAAAATCCTAGCCTGACCAGATTATTTTCGGACTACTTAGGGTGCGTAGACGACATGCCAGTGGCTGTGTACAAACAGCAACACTCCTAACTGACCATTAAAGACAGAACAGAGAGAAAAAGAAAATGG
>JALPQI010001700.1:0-15611 GCA_025490895.1 Thaumatotibia leucotreta
TTCCTTTACTTTTCAGTTAATTTAATCTTGGCTTAAATTAATAGCCCGTACATCCATTATTGACTTTCATAATATGACATGATTAAATCATAGAAATATAATTGAACTGACACATAATATAGTTTCAATTAGTCTAAACAACGCACACTAGGTAAGCACAGCACAGCTCACATTAGGTTAGTACACTAGGCACACACTATATCACTAACATACACCTCAACATCATATTTTTATCCTTATCTGGGTACTTAATATTACTTACAGGTTACCTTAGTCTTACAATGTTCCATTGTATAAAATGATAATGTATTGCCACCTTTAAACACTAGAGTTTACAATACAAAATCAACCTGCTCAATCCAGGTACCCACTGACAAACCAATAATGTTAATATACAGTCCATATGTAGGTATACCTACTACAAATATGGCATTTACCTCTCAATTGAAGTATGGTAGATTCCTCCAAACATTATCCAATTTACCTTTAAGTTAAGGTTTCATATGCATTCATTACCTGTTGCCATAATTAACAACCCACTTGGTAGCATCACAGGAACATAATTATTATCCAGGTACATGTGTGTACATTGTATTTCTCATTCCATTGTAATTGTAACATACACCAGATTGTTTTCATGATGTGATGTTGCTGATTGTTTATATTCTGTAACTCACAACAAACAAACAAACAAACAACCACACAAAGCCTACTTTCATAGAACATAGGTATACTAGGTATAGGTAGGTACACCAGGTACTACCTAAGTTGCAACAATTTCTTCACTTATTTTGTCTTTACATTCAAATAAAACATGTGAAAACACAATCATACTTTATGTTAACCAACCACTAGGTTCTAATTATGCATCTACAGGAATTTTAAGTAGATTCAAATAAGAATTCATTGCAAATGACTAATTTCTTGTCAAGTGCTAGGTATACATATGTAACACATTTTCTTACCAAAACTATTCCAGTAGAATACCTGTACCTACTTAGGCACTATTGCCAAACTGTAAATTTTATTTATTTATTTATTATTTTAACAATGTTTATACAGCATTACAGTAAAACCAAAGCACTGTACAAATTAAAATACATACAAAAATTACACACACTTAATTAAGCATGGGAGCTAACTACCAAGTATACATTTACGTTACATCCAATGCCTCACAATAGTCACAATATGCTAAACAAGTCCGACATATATTAGCCCAATGAGTTGTAAATATTTCAAATTCTGGTGCCCATGACAGAAAATATTACCGGCAATCACGATTACAGCTGAATTGCCTCGGATATGGTAACTTACCAGTCGTATTATTATTACCAACACTGTCGATTTCTTATCATAATATATCACTTCTCAATACGCCAGTAGGCATTTTCACGATCTTTTCATCTCACCGTATTTTATATCATAAAACAATTGAATTAAGCAATTGAACTTCGTTTTCTTATGTACTTCGTTTTTTTTAAGATTAGAATTATTTGTCAAACGGGTGAACAAAGAAGCAGTGGTCGTAAACCTTCCTTCTTCGATTTCGGCCGATACCACTGAATTTCTCGGAACTTATGTACATACATATAATTTGATATTTACCGATAGCTGAACGCATAGTTTTCACATTTTTTACTAATTAGTTAGCAAAACTGTATTTAAAATAAGTTATAGGTGTTTTATAAGCAAGATGGCGGCAATTTAGAAAAAAGTTATATATTGATGGTTTTCGTTTAGTGTTTGGCGGTTTTTAACTAAGTTTTTTTTATAAATTTGTAACTGATATCGTACCGATTTTACATTTACTGAATTTAATGAAGTTTACAGTCTAAAATTTAACAATATTTGCATATTCAGTCTAGCTTACATTATCCACTCCCAGTACTTTTAACCCTTGACTACCTACGTCCTGTTTGTATCACACAACCACCTACGTGCGGTCATGGAGACCGCTCCTTCTTATGGGACCTGATTTATTTACTTTGGCGTGACTGAAGAGGGTTTAAATATATTAAATACACTTTAAATTGTTTCAGGCATTTATTAACCAACAAGAATACAAAAATAATCAAAATTTTGTATTTCAAACTTAACATATTTATTAACTTGTTGTATTTTCGATTACAAAACTAAGTATCCTTCAGGATATGAGATTACAACATTAAAGAACATTAATATAAATCTTTTCATTATCAAACAATAAAATTGAGCAATCAAAAATGCTATTAAACTATGTAATTTGGTTACAAATAAGATATTTTTGTAAAATTACATGCTTTTAAAATAACCATTCTTGTCTGTCGTCGTTCTAAAATTCTAAGCATTTACTTGAAACATGAGCACCTTTGCATTTCAAACAAGAACGAACTTAATTCTTATTTTCATAAGGTCGATTTTGGTCTGGAGCCACACTCGCGTTAAATACGTGTTTTATATTTGTTTGATTAGAATTTATATGTGTATTGTTTTTATTACATACGGACATATTTTTGGTGGACTGTGTGAATGAATTGGAAACATTAATCATTTGTTCTGCTGACAGGTCGCGCTCTAAGAATGAGATTAGTGTATTTACTTTAGGTATTTCGTTCGGGTTAGTTAGAGATCGCTCATATTCTTTTCGCGTATTTACGGGAATTTTACGAAGTATCAGGTTTAAGAGTACGAAGTCCCATTCCGTAACCGGAAAACCCATAACTTCGAGCGCCTTTATATTTTCGTGGTAAACATTCAATAACTGCCGTATAGCAAACAGCTGATCGGCCAGAACAGATTTCGATATCGAACAATTTATCCAGATGTTGTGAAGCAATTATGCGTTTGTTATCATATCGGGATTTAAGAATATCTAACGCGATTGTATAATTTTCTTCTGTTATGGGAATTGATTTAATTAAATTGTGTGGCTCCTTTTTTTACAGATAGCAATAAATACCTAAACTTTTCCGCATTCGTATAGGCGTTGTTGTCGTGAACCAGCGATTGAAACAGATCGAAAAAGGCAGGCCACGCTGTGGGGTCGCCGTGATACTCGGGAAGCGATAATTTTGGTAGACATCGACGATCGTTGTTAAACGAGTCTTGGGAGGTGAAAACACGGCTCGCGCGCCGCTTTTGTTCGTCTACCTGCTTTAAATTATTTAAATGCGTAACTATCGCGTAGTTCAAATCATTAAAATCGTTACGAATCTTAATATTTGCTTCTTTGTTGAAGTTTTCTGATTTGATTAACGCTTTTTCGATTTTAGTTTGAATTTTAGTAAACTTCCGCTGATGCACTGTGAGATCTATTGTTCTAGACCGAAACTGCTCGACATTAGTCGCTGCGAATTGTAATGAAAAAGGGCCTAAATACAATTAATATTATAACATATTTCAAGTTTTAATTTTGATGCGCCTGTATGGCACGTATAGCACTTTTGTTTGGCCACAATATTGCTGTTGTTATTGTATTGTTAGGTACATTCGCCTGATATTCAAATCATATCTAGAAATCCTCGATATTAGTGAGGTACGTACATACATGGCATTAGCACATGATTAGTGCAACAGTATGTCGCTGCAAAATGGACTATCCATCCCTCTTTTATTCATATAGTTAGTAAAAGGTGGGTCAAACTTAAAATCATGTTACGAGTCTTTCCGGTGTACATTTTAAAAGTTAAGAGCTATGAGAGTTAATTTTCTTATTAAACCCTTATTGTCATTTAAAGGCATTCCTTTCCTATTGAATTGTATGATAAAAATCACGACTACACTCCTACCAGTTGCTTACTCTTGGCCACAGGAAAGAGGGGCTCTACAGTTCAGCTGAACACGCACTTTTTCTTTCCTGTGGTCGATAGTTAACAGCCTGTGGACAGGTAGTAATGATTTTTATCATACAAAGCAATGGAAAAGGAGGACGACGAGATTAGGCTTTCATAAGAAAAATCAGGCTTTATAGGCCTTAACTTTTAGATTGTCCACCGGAAAGACTCCGAACATGGGTTTGCGTTTGACTCAGATGGAAAATCTATCTCGCGGCGACAAACTGGTAGGTACGTCAGTTTGTCGCCGCGAGATAATAGATAGAGATCATCATGTACTAAGTGCCGTGTGGTGACGGCAGTAAGAATACATTTGTCACCACCTCAACTCCTCCTTCGGGTGTCGTAAGAGTCGACGAAAGTATTGAAGTGTCACTGACCACTATTTGATAAAAGATTGACGATGGGCAGCAGCGTCATCATAGTGGACACATTACTGCGATCGCCAATCCGCTTGCCTTGGCTTGCGTGGCGATTATGGGCATTTACCTCCTAATGCGTCTATACGCATAGTTAATAGGAGAGGCCTACGTCCTGCAGTGGACTATCATAGGCTGATGATGATGTACTAAGCATACATAATATATGTGGTTAAATGTCTCGTATCTCGCAAACTATTTACGTTGGTACATGTTATTTCCTTCTTCTTCTTCTTTATCTGGCCTTATCCCATTTTCATTTGGGGTCGGCTCTCCTAATCAATTTTCTCCAGTTATATCTGTTCTGGGTCGTCGTTGGGTCTATATTCTTATTCTCTAGGTCTTTCTTAATTACGGACATCCATGTAAGTCGGGGTCGCCCAGCCTTTTTCGGTCTAGACTTATACTCCAGCACTTTTCTGGGCATGTGGTCTTCTGGCCTCCTCGTGACGTGGCCGTACCATCGGAGTCGTGTTTCTATGAGCTTTTCCTGAATGGGTCTTATTTTGAATGTGCCCCTGATGTAGCGGTTTGGGACTTTGTCCAAGAGTGTTACGCCACCAGACCACCTAAGCATTCGCATTTCAGCGACGTGGAGTTGTTCGGATTGTTGCTTCTTGAGAGGCCAGCATTCTGCACCATATAACATAGCCGGTCTCACGGCGGTTTTATATACTTTGCCCTTTATATTAATGGGCATTCTTGGGTCACAGAGTACTCCTGTAAGCTCTCTCCATTTTTGCCAGCCCGTATTTTTACGATGCACCACGTCTTTGTCAATATTACCGTCATTGGTTATTACGCTTCCTAGGTACTTAAAACTTTCGACAGTTGAAAGTGGGACATTTTGCAGGTGTAGGGTGTATTGGGCGTTACTGTTCTCGAAATTGCAGTGCATGTGTACAGTTTTTTCTCTGCTTATTCTCAGTCCCGCTTTTTCTAGTGCTGACCTCCAGGTTTCTAACGTTCTTTCCAGTGCCCTGGGATCCTCTTCGACGAGGACAACATCGTCTGCGTAGAGAAGGTTCCATGGTGTTGGTTTCTGGACATTTGACGTGAGGTAGTCCATAACTAAATTAAACAAAAGCGGGCTGAGAGCTGACCCTTGATGAACACCAACGTCTACACAGAACTCGTCGCCAACTCCCGCTGGACACCGTACTTTTGTCGTCACCTTGTAGTACATGTTAACTATAAATCCTATGTAGCATTCAGGGACACTCTGAGACCGTAATGCCTGCCATATCAGTGGTCTTGGGATGCGGTCGAAGGCTTTTTCTAGGTCTATAAAGACCATGTGCAAGTCTTTCTTGTTGTCCCTGTAGTGTTCCATTAGGATACGGATGGTGTGGATTGCATCGGTTGTTGACTTTCCAGTGACGAAGCCACACTGGTTTTCTGACACTGAAGTTAATGCAAGGAGCCTTTGACTGATTACACGTTCCCAGATTTTAAAACTGTGTGAGAGCAGTTTAATAGCGCGGTAGTTCCCGCACAGCCGGATATCGCCTTTGTTTTTATAAAATGGCACTAGGAAGCTTTTCCTCCACGCTTCAGGCATGCCATCCGAAGGAAACTTGTTAAAGAGTGTTGTCAAGAAGAACACTCCCGGGTCACCCAAGATCTTCCACAGTTCGGCCGGTATCTCGTCTGGACCAGTTGCCTTGCCGTTTGCCATTTTCCTGACTGCTAGATGGACTTCTTGGGGTGTAAAAGCCGGCCACGGCCCTTCGATTGTAGGTAGGGAGGCCATTGGTTCGTATGGGTATGTCTCGTTCAACAGCTTCGAGTAATACTCTTTCCATCTTTTGTTTATTTCCTTATCAGATGTCAGGAGTGTACCTTGAGAGTCCTTTATATACTTGACCGCCTTAGTGTCCAAAGAATCTTGGTGTCTCTGTTTGGCAATTTTGAAAATCTGCTTGTCGTTAGTGGCATTTTCAAGCATGTTATAGAGACCCTCCCTGTTCTTCGCCCGCGTTTGGGCAACCGTTCGTCTGGCTTCCTTTTTTGCGTTTCGATATTCGGCTTCACTGGATTCATTCTTTGTGTTCTGCCAGTTTTTAAAAAGTGTCTTCTTAATCTTGAGCTTCTCTTGGACCTCTGGGTTCCATAGTGTGGGGTCCTTATTTTCTCTGATTATACCGTTCGAGATGCCTAGATGCATTTTGGCTTTCTTGATACAGAACTCATGGAACTCTTTCCACATCGTGTTGGCATCTTTATCCTTTGGGGTTTCATGAATATAGGTGTTTAGTTCCGCACAGAGTCTCTGACCTTCTTCTTGCTCTAACTTATACCAGCGAATCTTAGGAATTCTTTTTGGCTTAACCGTTACTGGTCTTCGTATCGTGAAATCTGCTACCAATAGCCGATGTTGTGACGTTAAAGACTCGCCAGGTATAACTTTACAGTTTTTAAAGGTTTTCAGTAAGTGTCGATCCGCGAGAATGTAGTCGACTTGTGTACACTTTCCACCGCTCTTGTATGTTATTAAGTGTTCGTGAGGCTTAGAAAAGAAGGTGTTGATGATTGCCATATTAAATGTAGACGCAAAGTTTAGGATGTCCTTGCCCTGGGCATTTCTTTTTCCATATCCGTTGTTGCCGTGTATTTCTCTAAACGGGTCTGCGGTTTCTCCGACGTGCCCATTAAAATCCGCTCCAATGTATTTCGACTCTGTGTTTGGTATGGACTGAATAAGCTCGTAAAGATCTTCCCAGAACGTGTTTTTTTCCGTTTGCGACAACCCGATCTGTGGTGCGTATGCCGATATGACATTCATGCATTCCTGATTGTCAAGAGCAAATTTTACTGCAATAATTCTATCACTGACCCTCTGCACGTCGACCACGCGAGCTTGGAAGCTTTTATCTACGACTATTCCGACGCCATTTCGATTGTCATTTGTGCCGTTGTATATGAGTTTATAATTGTTTCCGATATTGCGTGCTTTGGACCCCTTCCACTTCGTCTCCTGTATGCAACAGATGTTGATGCGTCTTCTAAGCAGCACTTCGCTTAATTCCGAGCTGCGTCCTGTCATGGAACCCACATTCCAACTGGCAATGCGTATTTTTGGGACGGGGGCTCCAGGATTCTTCGCGTCGCTTCGGGGGTACGCCCTAACATTTGCAGCATTTCCTCGCATATCGCCTGGTGCGTCGCTTCCGGGGTACGCCCTAGTGGTAGACCAATTCTTTCTATTCTTGTGATTCATGATTAGGAGAAGGTGCTTTGGTTTTTGTTTTACGGCCGGTTACCACCTGACGCCAAGGTTGTGGCTCTCCTGGAGGGCTTAGGAGCCGCCGTTGGCCCATACTATATGAGCTCGTCCGCCGCCTTCCTTACTGAACATCCCAACCTGGATGTCCAGCATACCTATGACCTCTACTTCGAATATCAAAGAAGCTCACAGGTAGGGTTTGATACGGAGTTTCCATCTCCGGCCTTGTGGTCCGCGGGAGGTATTTGATTTCCCTCCTACCCCCTGAGCTGGCATGGCCAGCTCAGTGAGCGTTCCCCTATCCGCCACCTGGGGACGCGGGCTCTAGGGAATTAGGCTACCCCGAGCCTAAACATGTACTAAACTGGTACATGTTATTTCCATTTTTATGAAATATTGTGTTATAGCTATTTTCCGCAACTCGACATCTAACGTGCCTATTTTATGTCAGCCTCCGTAGCCTAGTTGGTAGTGACCCTGCCTACGAAGCTGGAGGTTCCGGGTTCGAATCCAAGCAAGGGCATTATTTGTGTATTTATTTATTACAAATATTTGTTACTTGGTCATGGCTGTCTATGTATTTAAGTATCTATTACGTATCTATCTATTATATACAGGGTGAGCATTTCAAATGGGTCAGAGGGGAGGTTTTGGAAACCATAACAGATAGCGAAATCTTGTCTTAGGAACCATGGCTTCGATTTTAGTAAAACGAAAAACTGCATTCATACATTTACAAAAATACGTGTGGTCGATCCGGGAATCGAGCCTTGATTTTTTGAAAAATAAAATTTTATGTTTTTCTATTGGATATCGGTTGTGTAGCTCTTAAATAGTAAATGCTACTAAGAAACATAATATGTAAAACTAATAAAATGCATTGTTTTCTAACAATGAAGTTTTATTTTTCAATACTTCAGTGCCGCCGCCGGCAGTTTGCATTTGTAAAAGGAGAAGTTCCAAACTATGAGAGATAGCGAAATCTGTTCATAGGAATCATGGCTTCTGTTTTAGATTTAATAATAATAGCATTTTTTTTACATTTTTCAAACATAACCGGGAATCGAACCTGGTCAAAGTCTTGTAAACAATGTCAAATCAGCAAGATTTTTCGTTGTACTTATTGTATTGTTGGTACGAAATATCGTCGCCTGGTACCCATATCACAAGCCTTAATGAGCTTACCGTGGGACTAGGTCGATTTGTGTAAGATGTCCCAAGATATTTATAAATTTATTTTGCGTGGTCCCAACGCTGGCCCAATACTTGTTGTATGTACATAAGTTTTTCGAAAAACTCATCGGCTCAAGCTGGGGATTGAACCCACGACCGCGGCGTAGCAGCCGTGCGTTGTACCACTCGACCACAGACACTTATATAATGTATCTGTTTCATACACACTAAGCCCCGTGTCAGCGGTGACAGTTCTGTCACGGCTTAAAATTCAAAGAAAATTTTCAATACCGCGATGTAGAACATTTCGAGTTTTCTCTTCATACATATAATTAAACATATACAGATGTAGTGAGAAATGACTTGCCTTCGGAAACGTTCGTCAACGTCATGCTGTTTCAGTCTATCTCACTGAGACTGACAGTAATAGCTGTCATGCTTCTTCAGTCAGACTCGGTGACACTGCCTGAAACAGCATGTGTTTACTAGCGATGTAACGAATATTCGCATTCGCGAATATTCGCACGTTTTAAAATATTCGCATTCGTATTCGCAAAAAATTGACGCGAATATTGCGAATATTTTTATCTAATTATTTCGTTCACTAAGGCAAGAAGTACTACATTCTAAAGTTGACCTTAATGCCTAGATGTCTAGGTACAAAAACATGCGACTCTAAAAATGATATATTTTTACTGAATGATGAATAAAACGTTATATTTCAGTATTTTCAGTTAAAAAAATAAAAATGATACGTATAATTAAACAAAACAGTCGTGGCGATTGCGAAGACGGTGACCCCTAGTAGCTTTGGAGTCAAACTAATCGCTTAGTTTTGAATTTACTTTTGAATATTAAGTATTCAGTTTAATAGGTATTTCTGGTAAAATGTCCCTAAATGTCACTACTAAATACTTCATTAACCAAAGATATTGACGCAAAAGGGCCTATTTTTGGATTTTGATTGAATGTTTATTCATGAAATAAAACTATGAAAACGGATAAACTCGCGTATATTAACTAATTTTAACTTCATTCCGACGTTTCGAACACTTTACAGGGTTCGTGGTCTGCGGATGACCACGAACCCTGAACGTTTTCATATTATTTCATGAGTAATCCTCGCGGTAACCGAAGAAAATATTATGAATGTTTATTATTATTTTCATCTTTATTGCACAATATTGCACATACAAAAGAGTATAAATGGCGGACTTAATGCCTTTAGGCATTTTATACCAGCAATATAATTGTATAGGTATGTATAATACCCAATATTCGCATTCGCATTCGCATTCGCGAATATGAATCGCTAATATTCGCATTCGCATTCGCGAATATTCCTAAACCGATATCCGTTACATCGCTAGTGTTTACGAACGTTTCCGAAGGCAAGTAATTTCTGGTGTAATTAGCACCTGTAACAAGTAATTCTAGAAAAACTGTAAAGTATTCTAATAGGAGGTGCAGGCATGTAGTTAGTGCTTGCCCTTAGAGAATGGTCAAAGGCGCCTAGCCTTGTAAGGGATTGCATATACCCGAGAAATTTGACCGGTGGTTGCTAAGACCGAGTGGCCGAGGGGTACCTACAGGCATCAGCCGCGAAAGCTGAGTACGTGGGTTCGATCCCCACCTCGGACATAGGTGATCTTGGTCGTTTTTCTTTGGTATATGACATCTAATTTTTATAATTTATATAGTATTAAGTAGTGTGACTACTGGAGAAAAAATAAAAGTACAAATCAAAATATTTAGTTAATAAATAATTTGATTTGTGTTTTCGCAATGTGTTTAATTTAATTTTCTTAATGATATTACTATTTTGACATCCTTTTTGCCTGAAGTACTACATAGTACAAAATTAAATAAGTATCGTGTTCTAAACTAAGATTTATGTTGATCATGAATGTAACGTTCAGTCACGTATGTAACGTACATTACGATGTCATGAATGTAACTGTACAATTTTTTGCGACCGAACCCATATCCTCAAAATTCGTAGCACAAGTGTACCTTGAGCGATAAAATACATTGCGTTTTAATGTCAAAATGCGACAAATTGTCGTCGAGGTATGAAGGTGGCGAGAAAGTCGAGAAACACATAAAGTTCGTTACGGATTGCAAATTTACGTTTTCAGTCGAATTATTATTGTAGCTATGAGCTATGTATTGGTAGTTATGAATAATCTGTTTTAGTACATGCGTTCTAAGGCATTATTTAATGTTTTAATATTAACAAAGTTCGTTTCATTACCGACCCTACATTCGATACCGTAAGGTTTGAAGACCCATGTGGTTCAATAGAGAATCAAATGCTAGTAATATTTTTAAAAGTAGCGGTTGTAAAGAAGAAGTATTAACGTACCTATTACCTATGCTAATAGCTATTGAATAGAAGTATCTAAGGGCAAGATGCATAATAGTATTAATTGTGATAGCGATGTTCTGTGTAGTATACCGTACAATTACGCAGCTATATTTTACAAGTACAATATAATTAAGAAAAGCGGCATTTGTACACATAATCTATATAGGAAAAGCTAGATCAGCCTCTATTAGTTCACGGCTGCATTGGGCAATGTCCTTTCCTTAGCCTATGCGCATGGCCGCATTAGGAGGTTAATATTAATATACGAGCCCCGATGCATATGTTCTCGTCCAGTTAGACAGTTTTTCGAGATTATCCCGTTCATCCGGGGGAAAAGGTTTAGAGACAAAACCTTCACTATTCAATAGTAGTACTAAAGTAATTTCTTTGAGTATAAAATATTTGGACTTAATAAATCAGAATAAAAAAAAAACTATTTTACGAGAGGTATTTTTTTTAATTTTTTCCCCAATTTTTAATTTTGTAAATAATCAATGAATGTAAAGAACGCCATTCATATTAAAGACGACATGGTATAGTTCGGGAAATATTATTTGACCGACTCTTATCTCACTTACGACCTTTTGTTTTGCTTCATTAACAATAGAAAAGTGCTCGACTGCTGATTGTCTAGTAAGTGTTAACGCAAAACAAAAGGTCGTAAGTAAGATAACAGTCGGTCAAATTATATTTCTCCAACTATACACCTTATGCACTGCGAATTTTGCGTCAAGCTTATAAGCGCGGAATTACGGTGGTGAACAAAAATGTAATTTAGACACTGGTTTGTTGAAATCGATTTAAAGCGTACTTCAGATTGTTGTGTCTCTTGAAATGTAGTACATTAACCATGACTAACGTTCATACAATTTATCATTAGCATAATGTGATCATTTTTAAAATATTCAAAAATTTGTAAAAATTGTTTCGAGCTAGACGAACTCCATTGCATCGGGGCTCGTATTCAGTCATATTAGTTGGATATTAGTTGGAAACAAGTGTCGAATTTACACTGCTGCAGAAATGATAAGCCCAAACAGCCGATTTCGTATTAAAATCGTGGTGCAAACTTAACATTTTGTCCATTTTACTGTACAAAAAGTGCTTTACGGTGAAGGAAAACATCGTGAGGGAACTTGCATACATTTGCGAAGAAATTCAAGGATGTATGAGAAGTTCCCAACAAGTATTGAGCCAGCGTTACGGAGAATGGCCAGAATACAATATCAAAAAATAACGTACGATATGATTCGAATATGAGAGGAATGTCCCTAAAATACAATCACAATAGCAATTGATGTCAAACACAATTGCTATACGTGTTGTAACATGCGCATAAAATTTAATACTTGAAATGTCTCGTATCGTGTACGAGACATTTTAATGTGGGCCGGTTTTTTTTCATCCAAAATATGAGCCTACAATTTATACACATGATAGGTACAACAACGTCACTAGAAAACGAGCTTCGTCAGACATATGGTGCTGGAGAGGAAAACTAAAGGGGGTGGCAAGGTTTTTACCGTTCTGCCGTTGACTTTTGATCGGATCAGGGTTGGGTTTGGCCTTAACATTTTGCGCAGGGGAGTTGGTATGAATGAAGGTAGGTTTCCCTGGAAATTTGAGTCTCACGCAGCTCGCAGGCAAGCGCGCTGGGTGGCCGCGCTCCAGGCCTTCGGCCCTACGCGGATCACGGCTTTCAGCTTCCGCATTTTATCGAAACGATTTTTCAGGCCTGCGGCCCTGACATTCGTTTTGATGCTACACTTTTCCATTGTATAGCGAAGGAGCGCTGGGCTCTGGTCGCTTGGCCTTCGGCCTTGCAAGCCGGCGCCCCCTTAGGGGATACTTCGGGCCTTCGGCCCTACGCGGAGCTCTGTTTACAGCCTTCGCAGGTTGGGTCTACGGATCTCAGATTCGTTTTCATGTTACACTATTCCATCACGTAGTGTGGTAGCGCTGAGCTTTGGCTTCGATTGTTAAGGCTAATTGCCTTAACAGTTCAATCGAACTCTCGCCCGAGAAGGACGGTTGTACCGCTTGGGCTCGCTCGTCGGGCCTCCGACCATCGGGCTCGCGCTTGAAGCACCCCAATAGTTACGCCCCAGGCCTTCGGCCCTTCTTCAGCCTTGCTTTGTATTTATTCCAAGTAACACTCAGGCCCTGTAAGTTAAAGTCTGTGCCTCTGGCTCCAGTGGTCCGGGCTGGGGGGTCGGCTTTTAGCCTCGCAAACCAGAGCCTCTCTGAGGAACGATTCGGGCCTTCGGCCCTACGCGGTGTAGGTCCTACGGCCTTAGCAGGTTGTCAAAACGATCGTCGGATCCATTTTAACGTTACATTATTCCGTCAGCTGACATGGTAGAGCTAGGCTTTGGCGGCTAGGTTCCGCCTCGCGAACTAGCGCGCCTATCAGTGCCGCTTTTGGCCGTTGGCTCTACGCAGAGCTCGGCTTTAAGTTTTCGTTGGAGTTCGAAGCGAATCGTTGTACGTTGGGCCCACCCCCACCAGTTGTGGGCTCGCTCGTCGTGCCTTGGGCCCTACGCGGATGTCAGTTTTTAGATACTGGTAGTATTTGAAAAAGCATGGTAGTTCAATTTTCTCGCTTTAACTTTGCAAGCAACATGCTTGGGCCCTCGAAGTGACGGTCCGGGCCTCCGCTAGCTCAGTTTTTGGCCTCTCACACTGAAGCTCGCCCTTCGCGCTCGCTCAAGATATATTTACCCTGGTTCTAGTAATGTTCCGGCCCTCACGTGGCGTGCCCTACGGCTTCGCCCAAAATTAGCGGCATGGGAACTCCTCGGGCCCCCGGAGCGAAGCTTCAGCCCTCTCTGGAGATTCCTTAAAGTTGGATAGAATTTCAAAAACCGACTGAATCTGGATTCACTAAAAGGATATCAAATAAATAAAATAATTAAAAAAATTAAAAAACACGACTGACTGTTTAAGCGAACTGAAAAGTAACAAATAATTCATTTTCCCCACACTAGCTCGGAAACACCTACTTCCCTTACTAATTTCAGTGAGGGAAGTTGCATTTTAATCACTTGTGAGGGAAGTAAATTGACAGATGAACCGTGAAACGTTCAAAACCATGGAACGTCAAACGCTGGTATGGCTATGATTCGCTAATTATTTTTTGAGGAACAGCTTGAAAATTTTATCATACACCAGATGATTTAATTTATTCAAGATAATAAATTAGATTTTTAGTATTTTATAAAAACCTATCGCAAAATCTTATGATATTGGACAAAAACCAGATAGTATACTGTTACATTCAGAACGCAACCCGCTAACACTGATGTCTTGTACGTCAATGTTGCCAATTTATAAAAAAATACTCGAATGTACAGTTTTGTAAGGAAAGTTTCCTACGTAATATCATACCAAAAAGTAGGAAATTTAAGTTTACCTCACACATTTTTTAAAATGATTGATGTTTTAGCTGCCGGATACAGATTTTATACTTAAACATCATAGAAATTTTGACAATTTAATTAATGTAGGTAGGTTTTATTGTAATGAAAAAAAACTGATTTGTTGCTTAATTGTTTTTTTTACACGTTCGTAGCTGCTTCCTCGCTTTAGTGTTGGGAAAAATGTTGTGTTACACATGGGAGCAAAGTTTGTTTAATTATCGTGCCTTGAAACCCTCGCAACGCTCGAGATTCCATTTTTAAACCACTCGCTTCGCTCGTGGTTCAACTATGCAATCTCTCGCTAGCTCGGGTCTCAATATTGGCACGATGATTAAACAACCACTTTCCTCCCTTGTACAACAAATAACTATTACACGTTAATTCTTGTAAGCGTATCTACATAATTATAGGCGCTTGTTTATTACTTACTATATTTTGTTTCGGTTGCAGTCGGGAAACCTTTCAATACGGCAAATTTAAGTTCCCCCACTGCAATTGAAACAAAATAAAGTAAGTACTGAGACAAGCGCCTATAATTATATAGAAACGCTTACAAGAATTAACGTGTAAATGAATTATTTGTTATTTTTCAGTCGTGTTTTTTAATTTTTTTAATTATTTTATTTTTTAAGTACAGTTTTGCCAACAAATTAATAATAAATGTGAAAACTATGCGTTCAGCTATCGGTAAATATCAAATGATATGTATGTACATAAGTTCCGAGAAATTCAGTGGTATCGGCCGAAATCGAAAAAGGAAGGTTTACGACCACTGCTTCTTTGTTCACCCGTTTGACAGATAATTCTAATCTTTAAAAAAACGAAGTATAAGTATGCTACGAAAAACATGCAATAATGACTTAATGACCTTATAGCGCACTTAATATTCTTTCGTTAAAGGGTAAAATCATGTCAACAAACTTTGTAATTGAAAATAAAAACGCGTAATTCAAAAGGCAGTAGGCCCGCTATCTAAGTTTTTCATACAAATCGCAAGTCGTTTTGCAAAGCTGCAATTTTAGTATATTATAAAGGCCCTATGAGGACGTACAAAAATGCATATTACAAGAAAAACAAAAAAGGAATTTCGGCAAAGGACGAATAAAACTGAAAAAATATAGGACTTTTTTTACTTTTTGACGTTTTAATTAAAAAAATACTATCTTTTTGATACTAATTGCTACAAAACTT
>JALPQI010001701.1:0-24838 GCA_025490895.1 Thaumatotibia leucotreta
CAGGTGATCAGACCAATACACGTCATACTTTACTTGAACACTATGTACTGTAGCCCGTGCTGCTTCAGTGACGATGCAGTGGTCCAACCACCTGTTACAACCGTGGGCTTTGCTAGTGAAAGTATATGTCTCCGAGTCCACACCCAGCAAATCAAAATCGATACAACTCCATTTCTGTACGTCATAAAATTGCATCATCTCTTTAAAAAATAACTCATTAGGATGCGCGTTGAAATCCCCCATTATATACAGCGCTTCAACGTCAGGATTGTCCTCGCTTATGGCGCTTATCTCACCCATACATTCGGTAAACAATGGTAGGTTTTCATGCGCGTTAACCGGCATATAAACACTAAATATTAGCACTGCTGACTTCGGTAGGCACACTTTATGAACAAATAATATATAATAATATGAACAAATAAAAAAATTAACAATAATATTATGTCAGGAATAATAAATTAAATTTACAATAAGTACTTACATTTGGAAGAAAACTAATCATTTAAAAATTCATTAAAACTATAATAACATTTATCTTTAAGCCATGTCCTAACCAATGTCTTAAATTTATTCAAATTATGGCTCTTAAAAGTGTGTGGTAACTTATTATATATAGTTATGCACATACTGTATGCATTTTTTGCGGAAAGAGCTAACTTGACCGCGGGCCTAAACAGTTTGTGCCTGTATTGTTCTCGGACTTTTCGGGTTCGCAGCTGTTGTACATCCAAAAATTGGGTCTTTTATTTATGCACAAATACCGAAGATTCTAATATATATAGGCAAGGAAAGGTGAGAATTCCATTATCTATAAATAATGGACGACATGACTCCATTTGGCCTATGCCAAAAATTGCTCGAATGCAGCGTTTTTGTGCAAGAAATACTTGTTTTTTTTTTATTTGAAATAGGCTTACTCATGGCCACAGACTAGCAAAGGGCAGAGACGTGGCCTACGATGGAGTGAGTTTGCCCAGAAGGTTCCCTATCTTTATTATATCTCCATAGAACTAACCCATAGCGAAGTGTTGAATCTTCATAACCATGGTATGCAGCTAGGACAGCTTGTAGAGATACAGTCCTAGCTATTCTTCTTAGTGCATAAGTGAAACTGTTTATTCTAGAAATGACACAATCCACCTGCTTTTTCCAATTACAGTTACAATCGATTATCAAACCTAGGAATTTTGTATGCTGAACTTCTTCAATAGGATTGTTGTAATAATAAATATTAAGATTTTGCGAGTTACCACGGTCAGTATGAAATTGCATAAAATTCGTCTTACTTAGATTTACCTTTAAATTATTAATATTTAACCAATTAACTACTTTAGCCAATGTCCTGTTAATATCATCATTATAATTATGTAGGTATGTCCTTACAGTCTATAATAATGGAGGTGTCATCTGCGAATAAAATACATTCATCATGTGATAGATATTTTGGCAAATCATTAATGTATAGTAAGAAAAGTAAAGGCCTAATATGCTTCCTTGTGGCAAGCCATGTTTATTATTGACATATGTTGATTTATATGACATCACCGTGTTTGATTTTGAGCAATACCTAACCGTCTCAACACATTGACTTTGCCACTAAGGAATCCCTTAATCCAGTCAAGTGCTGGACCACGTATACCATATCTATACATTTTTACTAATAGCCGCCTATGATTTACAAAATGAAACGCCTAACTCATATCCATGAATAGGACGGTGACTGGAATCTTATCATCAATGGCTTTCAATACATTTTTTATAAGCTTAAAAGTTGCTAAAGAAGTACACCTGGATTTCCGGAATCCATGCTGATGTACATCTATCACATTTTGACTTTCTAAGAAATGCACTAACCTGTTGTACATAACCTTTTCGAAAACTTAGAAAAAATAGGTATTAGCGTTACAGGTCTGTAATTACCCACTTCAGTTCTATCACCCTTTTTATAAAGAGGTTTAACAACAGACTTCTTAAGGACCTCAGGAAAACTACCCTGCATTAAAGACAGATTGAGCACATGAGTAAGTGGTTTTGCGATAACAAACATACTTAGCTTTATAATATCCGTCCTTAGATCATCATAGCCTACAGATTTAGAATTGTTAAGGCTTTTTAAAATATTTATAAGTTCAAATTCATCTATAGGATGTAGATAAATTGTTGCATCATAATTAGGAATATCAATGCCATTACAAGTGTTTGTTGTCACATTATCACAAATAGAGTTAATAAAATAAGTATTAAAATATTTTCCAATTTCTCGTGGATCCTCAATACATTACAATTTTTTTCACAGATTTATTATTGCAATCTGACGTAGTATATTTTTTAATTAAATTCCAAACCGCTTTGCACTTATTATTATTTTTATTTATGTATTTTAAATTTTCCGATTTTTGATGGGACAGTACAGTATACATTTTTTTAAAAGACAAGTGTAATTTACATACTGAGATTTCCAATACTTTGACTGTCTACTGAGCAAGTATAATTGTCTCTTTTTACTACAACACTTTCTCATTGCCAAAGTTAACTTTTTATGATTACAATGATTTGTTACCTTCACTCTAATTTTAGAAAAACACAGATTATAAAAAAGTAAAAAAAGGTTATAAAATTTAATGAAGACCTGTGATGCATCATTTTCCTTAAAAATATCGTCAAAAGTTAAACACTGTAGACATTTCATAAATTTTTAAAGATTATCGTGATGAAAATCTCTTTTGATTTCGTACCACCATTTTAGGGGTGGCAAAAAACCTCTTTTGTACAGGAATCTGGCACAGTTGTGCCGTGTGATCGGAAAGACCTAAGTCGCAAATTTTTACAGTGACGTCATGAAGACTAGTAGCTATGTTGTCTATAGGTACATGTATTTGAATGAGCAGTGATTCGTGTCGGTTCATTAATAGGTAATTTTAAGCCGTAGGTTTCTAAGATTTATATAAACTCTTTTGACATTAACGATTGTTTCATAACATCAATATTAAAATCACCACACAATATATTTCCTTCGCTTATTTTTACAGACAATTCTAAGCATTTCATCAAGTTTCAGATAGAACGAAGATGATGATGATGATGGAGTTCGATTTGTATACAGACAAATTATTACTAAGTTGTAATGCGGAATGTGAGTTGCGCAACATTCAAAAATATGCGATTCAGATAGCGAGGAAACCTCTTTGATTGGGGTATAAGCCAATCCCTGTCGGACAAGAATCGCAACTCCGCCCCTTTTTGTACAATTTCGACAAAAATGGGAACTTATGTTGAAATTATTTAATTTTAGGTTAACTTCAAATCCTTTCGGGATATTCGTTTCTGACAAACACAGGATATCTCGGCTGTCCCAGATCAAAGCCGAGTAAGTGTATTTAGCGAAATTTTACAGGAGAGGCAAAGAAACATTTTGTTAAAAAAAAAGTAGCAGAGACCTTTATCTCACAAGACTTTGTTTTATATAAAGAAGTATAACTTGCTTTATAAGACAAACTATTGAAACTTAATATATGTATCATTTTAGAACTTTTATGTGCCTTACTAACAACTGATTACAAATAATAATAGAAATGTTATGTCAATTACAAAACTGAAACCTAGCAAGTGGTACAAAAATGGTAAATTTTACTGCTTATAAGCACTAAACTCTTAAATGTCAAATATTAAATCAAGCAAATGCTTACTTTGAAATCCGGATTAGGATTACTATTTTAATAAGGTAAGGTAAAATTGTAGTATAGTGCATTGGGGTAATTTCAAACTACAGAAATTCTGCTCGGGTAATTTCGGAATGATCAATCAATCAATCAATCATTTATTTGCTTGAATACAATCACAGGGATGTTACAGGGAAATTGTTGTGTGTGGTACAAGTATTCAGCCTACAAATGGGCATGCAAACATTAAGTATCTAATTTTAGCTATAAATTAATATGTAACACTTTGAAATAAATTCTTAAAACAATGACTAGATATTACCTATACATATTACTATGACTAGATTAACATGCGGCATGCAGCAGTTATTTATGTAATGTCAATTTAATATAATTCATTTTTTTATAATTTAACATAATATAGGTAAAATAAATTCATTGCCAGTCTTTAATATAAATGAGGCTTATAATCTAAATATTCTTTCACAGAGTAAAAAGCATTTTGTATTAAAAAGTCTAATAATAATGACTTAAATTTAGGAATGTCGGATCCTCTTATTGTATCAGGTAACTTATTATATAGTTTGGGTGCCATTCCAAATACACTTTTTGCACATAATGCTGTCTTTGATCGTTTACCTGAAATTTTGTCATGGTGTCGTGCACTATTCATAACAGAAAATTGGCTTATATTTAACTTTACATACATAGCTATTTCATAAATATATAAACAGGGTAAAGTTAATATCTTACATTCTATAAATAATTGTTTGACTGTATCGTATTTGTGCAGCCCACATGCTGAACGTAAACAGTTTTTTTGTGCTTTAAAGGCTAACTCACGATCGGTAGAGTTACCCCAAAACATAATTCCATAACGTAGTGAAGCTGTTACAAATGCGTGATATGCCGTAAGTACGGCTGCTCGACTTACAACTTTATTTAACTGATAGAGAGCATATGAAAATCTGCTTAATTTATTACATACAGTGTCAATTTGGTTTTTCCATGACAACTTATTATCTAAACTTAACCCTAAAAATTTTGTGGTATCAGTATCTTCAATTACATAATTATTATACATCACAGTTATATTAGTCATCCTATTAATTCTTTGGTAAAAATTCATAATTTTTGTCTTCTCCAAGTTTATATGAAGATTATTTAGACTAAGCCAATTTATTATTGACTCTAATGCCTTGTTTATTTTTACTTGACATGTTGGTGCATCTTCTCCAGTAATTATTACAGTGCTGTCGTCGGCAAAGAGAACCATCGGATACTCGACAGCCTGTGGCAGATCATTTATATAAATGAGAAACAATAATGGGCCTAATACGCTCCCTTGCGGTACACCGCGACTAATATCTCTAAAGTTGGATGATAGAGTAACTTCACGTTTCATTTTAAGGCTTGTATACTCTATTTGAACTGCTTGTTTTCTTTTACACAAATATGACTTTATCAAATCGTAAATGTTACCACGTATTCCGTAGCTGTATAATTTCTGCATTAATATGTTATGATCAACTAAGTCAAAAGCTTTAGTTAAGTCCATGTAGAGTGCGCAAACTGGTTGTTTTTTATCCATATTTGTCATTATGACTTTTAACAAATCAAAAATAGCCATATTTATTGATTTATTCTTGCGAAATCCTTTTTGTTCCTGCGCAAATAGATTGTTTAATTCAAAATATTGATTTATTCGGCTACAAATTACCTTTTCTATGATTTTTGAGAAAACAGAAAGGAGTGCAATGGGTCTATAGTGGTCCATATTATCCGTGTCGCCTTTTTTAAAAAGAGGTCGCACAATACCTAATTTCAGCTTGTCTGGAAATATACCCTGCTCTATACAAAAATTAATTATGTAGCTGATGGGATTCGATATTGTATGTGCAACACTTTTGATAACTTTTGTGCTTATTCCATCATAGCCAGTGCTTTTACTGTTTTTTAAAGAAGATATTATATTTATTACTTCAGTTGGGCTGGTTGGGTACATAAATAAGGAACTAGAAGAATTATATGTCAATGAATTATGTCTAGGTAAATTATTAATAGCTAAATTATTATAATTTGTAGAATCAGTAATTAAATTGGCACGGTCTATAAAATGATCATTGAATAATTGTGCAATTAATTGTGGATCTGTTACCATCATTCCATTGTGTTTTATGTGCGAGATATTCTCTTTAGGAAGCACAAGTTTCGCTCTATTGACAATATTCCAAGTTGCTTTTGACTTATTTGAAGCATTTTTTATGTAGTAATCGTTTTGGGATTTTTGAGTAAGAGATATAATATTTCTCAAGCGCCTGGAATACTGTTTAAACAGTTTTCTGTTCTGTTGATTTGGACTCAACCTATATTTCCAAAGCAAGGATCTCTTCTTAACACAGCATTTTTTTATTCCTGATGAAATCCATTTCGGTTTTTTTGTTGAGGTCATATTTATTCTAATAAAAGGAAAACATAAGTTGTAGAATAATTGGAACAGTTCCATGAAATTATTATAAGCGTCGTTAGCATTATTTCCCATATAAACACAATTAAAACTCAAATTCAGTAAACATTCATTAAATTTTGCTATATTTTCCAAACATGTGTCTCTCCTTTTGATATGCCAGTGAGAGAGCAGACAAATCTTTTTAATAGGGCATTTCATAATTTGTGCAGTGTGGTCTGACATTGCAAAGTCTATAACTTCGGTTTTACCGCCCCGGATATTATATCGACGCTGGAAAGGAGAAATTGGATAAGCGACACAGTGCGTACTTTACAGGAGAAGCAAAAAACCGCCGAGATTTTCGAAAAAAAATCATTTAAATTAATCAGCAGGCCAAATCAAATAATTGAAGCATTATTTATGGACATAAATATGTTTTCTATGTGATGTTTTAATTATTTAACGTATTCAAGTGTTATTTAATGATTTACTGTCGCTTAAGCAAAATGGTCGGAAAAATGGATTCAGGTAAAATTATCTAACCAACACGTTGTGTAAGAAATAAGGAAGGTAAAAAGGTCCACCCGAGACTTACATAACGAATGTATCCCGTTAAAATTATCTAACTGCCGAAGTGGCTTATTTCATATTCGGGTAAAAATATATAAATTGATAAAATAGCATAAATGTATCATTAAGAAATATCCACATACTTAAAATGAGAAACTATTTTAGACTTCATAGTTAGTCATATTAATTACATTAGTAACATTCCGTGACTAGTAAACGAATTTACTTACACGTGAAAAAGGAAAAACTATTTTAGGAATTTTATAGCATTATATTTTAAAGACAAACGGGTCTTAATCGCGTAAACTTACGTTTAATTATATCCTGACGTTTCGGGCATGACGTTACACCCGTGGTCGCAGGCAGGTGAGTCTGCCTGCGACCACGGGTGAGTGATAATCGTGAAAGTTGAAATCAATATGTTTTATAACATTATTCCAAAAAGTAGGTAAATAGTAAAAAGGGATATGTGAAGGGGATGGTTCATAAATAAATGAAGGTAAAAATGGATAAACGCCAATAAGTAGTTCAGATATCATAGTCAAGTAATATTGTCTAACCGTCTTCAATTTTAAATTATGATGAAGGTAAAATTGTCCAAACAACATGAGAACATATCATACAGTCAGGTAGAAATAGCTAACCGACAAGTGAAGTTTAGTTGTTACACAGCAAAAATATCCAAGTAAAATTTAACTTGTGATGACGAATAGGTAAAATAATCCAAGATTAATTATGTTGAATTATATTTTATCTAATCTTCAATTTACTAAAAGTTGTCAAAAACCAAGTCGTTTAGTAATAAAAAATGGTCGAAAGTTCTCTAAATCACCAATGGGATAAGCGACACAAATGTTGTCAGATGGATACGAAACCTAGCTCATTCGACGCAGAAAAATTCGCCGATTCTAACGGTGTATATAACTCAATATCTTCAAAAGTGTCGCTTATCCAATTTCTCCTTTCCAGCGTCGATATATTATGTTATCAATACATGTATTGCTATGTAACCGCGTGGGCTCTGTAATACCAAATCTGAGATTATAACCAGGCAGTAAATTTTGAAATTCAATTGAATAAGATGTACGTTTTAAAATGTCGATATTATAGTCACCGCAAATTATAATTTTTCTATCTTTAGTACATACTTGATCTAAAATTAATGCTAATCTCCCAAAAAATGTGGTCATGGATGTAGAGTCATTTTTAGGAACTCTATAAATACAAATAATTACAATTTTTAGGTCAGTCAATTCTATAGCCGAACATTCAAATAAATTTGGAACAGACATATTTACAATTTCACTCAAAGTCTTATATTTATGAACATTTTTAGTTAAAATGCATGATCCACCATTTCTATTTATTCTAGAGAAGTAACTTGCCAATTTATAGTTAGGTATTGTGAGTTGGGCCTCGTCACCTGATTTCATATTGTGCTCTGTAATACAAATTACATCCACTGGTTTTCTGGAATTGTTAAGCTCATGTAAATGCACTGTTAGCAAATCTGCCTTGTTGATCTTTTTTATTTTTTTATTTTTTTTTTATACCACGTCGGTGGCAAACAAGCATACGGCCCGCCTGATGGAAAGCAGTCACCGTAGCCTATGGGCGCCAACAACCTCAGGGTGTCACATGCGCGTTGCCGACCCAATAAAAATAACGTTGGCACAACAAAGTGGCTCCACTCCACCTGATCGTAAGTGAAAAGTAGAGCCCAAATCGCGGCGGCAACGAACAGGAGACAATCAGTAACCTGTTAGTTGCCACCGCCTTGCTGGCCCGCTAGATGCTGGTAAATACACCGGCTGACCCCGAAACACGGCAAACACGAAGGTAAGTCATTTCACGGGCGTTTACACCGAATGTACGGTGGTAGCCAACCAGGCGGGTACTAGTAAAAATACCCTACCACCGGCTGAGAAGCTGGATTCTCAGACCATTAATGTTTTGGTGCAGTATAAATATATTGTTAAGCACGAAAAAGCTCATCGCTATTAGAGTGTTCAATGCTACTATTTTGAGCTTGTGATTGCGGTTCTAGTGGTGACGACAATGACTTATCCTTATTTTTAATATAAATTTCAACTTCTGACATAAAATTCTTGAGACTCAGAAATGCGGCTCTAATGCCAAACATTGTTAGTTTACCAGAGTAGAATGAAAACATATTTAAAGTTAAGTCACGGTTAGTATCGAATATGTAAGCATAATTGTTACTTTGCATGTCCATGTACAACAATTTTCCAAACATTTCAACTTTGTAGTTGTATATAAGTGCCCCACAAATGTATGTTGGTAAACAAATTATTTTATTTGTGTGAGTAACTTTTAAAAGCGACTCACGTAAACAGTTTACTAATTGAATACTATTGTCATCATTTAAGTCCTCTTCCCCAATAATAATAATACAATAGTCGTTCATTATGAAAGTCTCCAATTTGGTTTCCAGGTTATTCAATAATTTCTTTATACTGCTGTCAGGTTTGTTATAGTGACAGTACTTGACATTACTTTCGAAGGTGTGTTCCATAGCTTTCAGAATACCACTATTTTTTTTTGTTACTTAAAACACACAGTTGGACTGGTGATTTATCCATGGTAGACTTAGTGATTTCGAAGGCTCGTTGAGAAGAGGAGGCGATGCTGGGATGTGACTGCACCGGTAGTTCCTGCCGGCACTCCTGCCTATCGTCGCTTAACGGGTCGATGGGGTCAATTGGGGATGTCAAGCTTGAATTGTCCCTTTCGTTTGGGTGAGACTGATTTAAATCTAACTTTAAGCGATTTAAGCTTTTATTTGGTAATTTATTTTTAATTTTTTTAGACGTGGAAGAGCATATATGTGCGAGCTTTTTAATTGTCTGCTCATTTTCTTGTATCACTTTTTTTAAAGTACCATTTTCTAAAATAAGATTTTGTATTTCTAATTCTGCTGATTGCAATCTAACTTCTAAGTCATATAATTTAGTCTTATACTCTTCTAATGTGTCTTCAGAAATATTTTTCATATATGGAAGACTCCTGTTGTGAAGGCTGGAATTCATTATTGTATTAGTTTCCGGTTCCTCTGAATAGTCGGATTCGTAAGATTGAGGAGAATCATCAATGGCAGTGTCTGATGACTTTTGCAGGAGTTGTTGTTGAGAATGTATTTTTTTCCTATGTGTTACATTATCTTGCGCCGGCGTGCTGTTAGCACTATGGGAAGAAATTGCTGGGCTGGATATGGCTTCCTTGACTGAACCATGTGTGTCAATTATTGGAATAGAAGATTGAGGAGTAGTAGAAGATGTGTCCGGCACCGGTGAAGACTTGGACGTAGGTATGAGGTTCTTAGATTTTATTTTATTTTCGTCCTTTTTTTTGGGCATACTAGCTTTTTTAGGCAAAACTTGGCAAGTTGGAGTGTTTGTGCTGGGGCGACATTGTAGACAAACCCATGATTTCTTATTCTCGGTTGACATTAACTGAAATATCTTAATAGAGCGTCCTGCACATTGTATGTCGTAAGCATTTTTGCACTTTGAACATTTAAGAATATCTTTGTTATCTTGTAGGTTCGCTCCACATTTAGAGCATGTTACTGCCATCTTACAGTACTCCTGAGAAATAAGTAAGAAAATAGCTGTGCATATGCAGTGGGTGCGCGCGCAGTTAGGTATCTTGACGTTATAGAGGTACGAAAGTTCACCGCTAGATGGCAGGCGATGGTGCAGTTCGCCAGTACAAACGTACGCAACAGTCTATCGATCTGGGCAGCAATTATCCAAACCTCATGGAGTCGCCGTTAGATGGCGCTGTAATCGTTGTTTACGATGTTGCCTAGACTAAGGTATGCATTTAAGAACTTAAACGTCAGATGTCGCTAGGTGAGAATGATACATCACAAATTGATCAGCTGTCCTTTGTTTACTTTTGATTTGTCGATCGTTTAACTGAATTTGAAGTATTGATATTTCTTAAAGTAACACTTTTCCACTACCGTACGAATCTCCTCTTGAAGAAAATATTGTCAGAACACATAAATATTGCACTGTTCAAGTATTATTACTCACGTCAACTTAAAGAAAAATAGTCAGATTACACATGCAGATAAAATTGTTCACAGTTTTTTTCTTACTGGATATTTACACTCGCCTTCATTTGTCACACACAGTAGCACTAAAGCAAGTCGAATTTATAAGTTCTTACACTTTAAAAACCAGGTTACTATTTTATATCAATAAAATGAATCTTGATTATGATAAAAACAACGGTGTGTTTTATTGTAATTTCAAATAAGACGACTTATGAAATGACCGCAAAGCACCCTATTTAATTGCAATCTAGGGGATTTAAATGATTTTGAAATTACTGACTACCAGTCCTTTCCCGCAGAGCTTCGCTGCAAAGTACTTGCTAACAATTTACTACACATTGAAACATCCCAAAAACATCATTCTAAGCCGATAAATGTCCACTGCTGGACATAGACTTCTCCCAGTAGGTTCATTGCCATAACGAGTATTTCAAAGTTGTCTCGCACTTGTTTTTTGTTTTTGTAACTTTTAATATGATTTCCACTCAGAATCGCGAGCTCTTTCGATCCTGATAGGAGAAAATTTTGGTATCATCTTCTGCTACGAGTGTATGCATGTGCATACCATTCGAATATCACGTGTATAAACAGTACTACACACACGACTATCGGCTTACCAGCGAAAATAAAAAAACGGCAATAAACATTCAATCAATAATAAGTATTTAAAAAACTTTTGTACGAAATATCATTTGATATTCACAAGTCTTTACGGTGAAGGAAAACATCGTGGAGAAACCTGCAGACACCTGCGAAGAAATTTCAGTGTGTATGTGAAGTCCCTAAAAAGTACTGGACCAGCGTCGGGACCACGCAAAATAGGCACGTTTGATGTCGAGTTGTGGAAAGAAATAGAAAGAAATGACAAACACAATACAATAGCAACAAGTATTGATATTATTTGATTTGTTTTATCAATACCTTCGTCGTAATTTGAAGCTTTTGATAATTTGTCCAGGGTTCTTCCATAGAAAGACAACGGACAATACCGACAAATAATGCACGTAATGATAGTGACGTTATGAATTATCGAAGATCCAATTTTGTTTATTATCAAAAAGTACAATTTTTTGGTCGGTTCTTCGTCGGTTAACAACCAAAACGCCCTATACCAATCGTCAGTAGAAACTAAAATAATTGTAAACAAAGCCTAAATAATTGCATAATTCCATAATTGCGCACTTTTAGAACACAATCTTGGTCTCGTCACCAACTTAAAACCTTAAGCCTTGAGTTCACATACACTTTTTGTTAAAATTATTAATATTTTGGCTACTTTGATGACGCTGCTCTCCGTCATCGATCGTCGATAAATAAATGGTCAATATCAATTCAATTCCTCAGTCGACTCTTACGACACCCGCGGGGCGGTGACAAAAACCGCAGGCAGGGAGCGCGGGAGCGGCGACCATTAGAACGCAAACTTCACTCATTACTGACTTGATAGGTTTTATTTATTGTTATATTTGAATTCCTTGTACGACCCTTCGGCAATTTTTTAAATCAAAAACCTAGTAAGGGACAATTTCCATATTTTGAATATCTAATGAATCTAATGTGTTCCATTTACAAACTCAAAAACCTAGTATAGCATGCAGTTGCCAGGTTTTTGGACTTGAAAATGTAACTTACTAGGATTTTGAATATGTTGGTGGCATGTCAGAAATGCCCTTGCTAGGTTTGGTGGGTTTCGTAACTTTGATTCTAATTGAGATAGAAATACAGGTGTTTTTGCATTAGACGCAGCTCAACATTTGGGGCAGACACATTAAAAAAACGTATTTTGACAAAAAATGTCCCTTGCTAGGTTTTGATTTGGGACAGCCGATCTACATGCGAACCATCTCTTTCCAAGTCTAATATAGTGTAATTCAGTAGGTCTTGTTTACTAATTGCGCCCGCGATGTTTTGATGCATAACGCCAAACTTGTTTTCATGGGTATTTGCAACGAAAAAACCCGTTCTCGCACGCCGACCCCTTAGGCTGCATGTCATGTTATCAGGAAGATTAGTCGTTACATGCGCGGCGTCAGTGTCAGGCCTGCACTCAGAACCCGTTGATGTTTTTGTTTCAAAAACGTTGTTATAGAAAAGGCCAAAGAGTTTAATAAGCTGATCTACCTAGCATTCGTGGATTACATTGATAGTGTCAAGCATGCAGCTGTACTCTCCGCCATGCGTAATCAAAAAATCAACAAAGCTTATATCGAACTCGATGGCAACATATACCGCGATAGCTCTGCTTGTATTAAGTAACATACACCTGGACAACAATTTCAAATTGAAAAAGGCGTTAAACAGGGCGACCCGCTATCTCCCAAGCTCTTCACATGTACCCTGGAAGAAATATTCCGAAAGCTGGCGGCATCTTGGAAGTCAGTGAATCGACGTTGGTGGAGTGCGGTTGACTAACTTGCGCTTCGCTGACGACATTGTCTTGTTCTCCCAGACCGCATCTCAACTTGAACAAATGCTTCAGGACCTCAGCACGGCAAGTCTTGAGATTGGACTTACTATGAACCGAGCTAAGACACAACTGATGACCAACAGCGTGAAACGTAGGGTAACGGTAGATGGGCAGGATATTCAGTATGTAGATGAGTTCTCGGGTATATGCAATCCCTTACAAGGCTAGGCGCCTTTGACCATTCTCTAAGGGCAAGCAATACATGCCTGTACCTCCTATTAAAATACTTTACAGTTTTCTAGAATAGCTAGAGAGAGCTGGTGCTGCCATCTATATAACGTATAAAACACAAATCAAATTATTTATTAACTAAATATTTTAATTTGTACTTTTCATTATTCCCCAGTAGTCACACTATCACCCTCGGCCACTCGGTCTTAGCAACCACCGGTCAAATTTCTCGGGTATATGCAATCCCTTACAAGGCTAGGCGCCCTTGAGCATTCTCTAAGGGCAAGCAATACATGCCTTCACCTCCTATTAGAATACTTTACAGTTTTCTAGAATATCTAGAGAGAGCTGGTGCTGCCATCTATTGAACGTATTGCGAAAACACAAATCAAATTATTTATTGACTAAATATTTTGATTTGTACTTTTTATTTTTCCCCAGTAGTCACACTACTTAATACTATATAAATTATAAATATTAGATGTCATATACCAAAGAAAAACGAACAAGATCACGTAATGTCCAAGGTGGGGATCGAACCCACGTACTCAGCTTTCGCGGCTGATGCCTGTACCCCTCGGCCACTCGGTCTTAGCAACCACCGGTCAAATTTCTCGGGTATATGCAATCCCTTACAAGGCTAGGCGCCTTTGACCATTCTCTAAGGGCAAGGACATTAGGTGATCTTGGTCGTTTTTCTTTGGTATATGACACCTAATATTTATAATTTATATAGTATTAAGTAGTGTAACTACTGGGGAAAAATAAAAAGTACAAATCAAAATATTTAGTTAATAAATAATTTGATTTGTGTTTTCGCAATACGTTCATTATTAATAATTTAATAATTACTCAGCAATGCGTCCGCGTCGCTTCTTGCATTGACTACATTTGATGGCATTTAAAACGTACGCACCGCGGTGCCAACGCTCCTACCGCTAGAGCCAGAGTCATTTTAAACCACGTCTTAACAAACTCAGGCGACATTGACGTGTTTGTATGAATCAAATGTTTCATGTCAGAAGACAGTTAAACTAACAGTCTTGTAAACTAGTGCTACAGGATACATAATTAGTATGTATCCAATATTATAAGTCAAAACTTTTTGTTTTGTGTTTCTGTTTCTACAGTTCGTATAGGTTCTACTTATATAACTGGTTCAGATACCCGCGACTTTGGGCGCTCGCGGATTATCGCGGAGTGGGGATAATTAATATTATATACACGCGATCCGCGAGGGCTTAATTCATTCACGCTCACTTCATCAAGCGGTAATCACGCGCTCACTAACCAACTAACACTCAACCTACTGTAATGTTGTAATTGTAAACAAGTGTTTTTATTTGAACATTTCCCTAAATAAGTCCCTGAGCCGAGGTAGCTGAGTCATCGAGCATCACGACAGTCTTCGTCAAGAGAACGAGATACATCCACACCCCTCAAACAGCTTCCACAAACCCGTCGTTGAATACGTCGACATCATCGCCTAGGCAATCGAAACGGTTTTGGAGTTCCAGCTGGAATCACAATATCGTCCATATAAGCAAACGCGTTTTTAAACCGGGAGTGTCCTAATATCTTATTTATTGTGCGTTGGAACGTTGACGGTGCATTTGCGAGCCCAAACGGCATGCGATTGAACTCATAGTGACCGTCTGGGGTCACAAAAGCAGTCCGTCGTTTGGAATTCTCAGACATTGGGATCTGATAATAACCAGATGCCAAGTCGAGTGTTGTATAATATTGAAACCCAGCTAAATTATCAATTTGATCTTCAATTCGGGGCATTGGGTAGTATTCCTTAACTACATACGTGTCTCGCCAGACTTTTTCTTAACTAAAACTATTGGCGAGGCATATTCTGAACAGGACTCCCTGATTATACCACACTCCTCTAAATCGGCAACAATTTGCCTAACTATTTCCCTTTCCGTGTGAGACAGTCTGTAGGGTCGATAGACTAAGGATTTGAATCGTTTAGGCATATTTCCATTTCAGAAACATTAGTACATACGATTTCACTTGTGCTGAAGGCAAAACATTCCCTAAAGTCAGTTAGTAATTCGGTTAGCTTCACCAAACTATTAGAATCAAACTCAGTATCAACTAACAAGTCTTTTGGTTGAATTCCCACTTTCTCTAAGTTATCACTGCACGTTTCCAATAAATTGACTTGTAATACATTAACAGAATTAGAACGCACTAATAAAGTGTCCTTCGGCACTACAAACTGTCTACACGGAAATCCCCTAATGTTTAAATGACCAAGCCCATTTCCGAATCGACACTCGTCTCGAAATATTTCATATTCCTTACGCGGTTCCTGTCTAAATTGATGCTCAATCATAATGTCACCGGAGTATTTTGGCACAGTGTAAACCTCTATTTTACTAACTCCCTTAATTTTGGTATCTTCTTTAGCATAAATCAATATTGTATCCGTTTTTAGATTACTAGAGCTGAGAAACTACGCTTCGCTGGTCTTAACGATAGTAATGTGGCTCTGTTCTGTGAATGTTTGGCCTACCAGTATAGATACTGATAAAGATTCATCTGGTACTATTAAAAGAGGAACTGTGGCACTAACCCCATCAATAGTTATATTTATTGTACATTTACCTACAGGTTTCACGGTTCCATTACCGAAACCTCTGAGGAGAGGAACGTCATCCAGGTCCATAGTTAAAAAGTTATTCGCATCTGATACGCGCATCATAGTACATTGACTGCCAAAGTCAATAAAACATGGGAACTTTTTATCGTTAATGACAGCAAATTTGTAATATTTGCTGTCACTTTTATCAACACTGTCTATTAATTTAACTGATTTCTCCTCAGGACCTATTTGTTTGTTAATTGAACTTTTATTAAAACAATATTCAGTTAAGTGTCCCAGTTTTAAACATGTTTCACATTTTCTTTGCGGTTGCTTACATTTGAAACTTGGATGACCTTCCTCACCACAATTGTAACATTTTAAAACTCTATTATTATCTCTGTTAGTTTTAGTATACGGTTTCAATTTCTGTGCTGAATCAGAAGCAGAAGAGGGCTTATGAAAAGATCTTTCAACTCTTTTAATTGATTTTACACTCCGCAAATAAACTAATAATTTATCTGGGTCAGCAAATTGCGCTGCTTCTGCTCCTGTTCGCACTGACCTGTCATCAATACCAAGTAGAATACAATCAACGGCATCCTTCCCAGACAATCTACATCTATGTAGTAAAATCATTTTATCATAAAAATATTTTTAAAGAGAATCACCAAATTTCGCTCTTAAGTTAGGTAAGCATTTCAGTTAATAAAATACCATAGTTTTCGATGCTTGGAAAAGCAGTTTTTAATTTAACCTGCCATTCCTCCCATGAGTATTTCAAACTGGGAAGTGATTGATACCAACGTTGAGCTACACCACTTAACTTAGGTAATGCGTAGGTTCAGACCAATTATAAATAGCGGCACACTCATTAACTTTCGTCAGCCACATGTCAATGGTTTGACTACTTTTGCTTGGATCAAACTCTGGAACCGCACTGGTAGCTACAGGATATCTTACAGATGGCTTTGCGTTTGCATTCTCTGCTTTCATGATTTTAATAAATTCTTTAAAGACATCTGCTACATCCTGGGGCTCTCTGTGCTGTTCAGAGTTGCTGACATTTACACTACCTGGGAGACTATTGCCGCTGTTTATAATCTCATTGCTCTGAACCTCCTGCACTACCATCTCGGCAATAATTCTACATTTGTACTTCTATTTGAGTTATCATTATTATAATTAGCTAATGAGCGCTCAGTTGCGGATCTAACTCTTGACATGCACATATATGAATTATTGCCCCTCATTTCACAATGCCTAACTCCCACATGTGGACTACGAGATCTATGGTGGTGTCGAGATACGTCCGCTCTTCTCTCCATGCTACGAGACCCCCACTGCGACTACCACGCACCCTCGCATAATATCTGTGATCGCTAATCGACCTCCGACTGCTTCTACGATGGCTAGATGAACGTCTCGTACCTCTTGAACGACTGCGGGAGGGTCGTTGTCCTGTTCGTCCACACTGTGACCTCGGTTGTCTGCTCCGATGACTACAGAGCCGACCAGAGTGATGCCGTCGCTTGCTGCGTGACCGCCTGGAACTGCGGCTGCGCCGGTCGTCTTGTAGTCTGCTGCGCCGTCGGCTTTGCCTCTGCAGCTCGTCTCTGCTGCCATCTGGCGTTGCCAGTCGTCGCTCAGAGGGCATCTCGTCCATGGCTGAAACCGTTAAATTTATGGACATGTTATGTTCTCATGGTTTGCCATGACCTTCTGATGATCCTTTTGTTACCTCGTAGGGTTTGCCCTACGAGGTAACAAAAGGAAATGAAAAAGAAGAAAGGAAATGATTATAAAATTACCAACATGAATGGTTAAACAACCAGGGAAAATAGTTACAATAGTAATAATTACACGATATCCGTTTGCTTCATATATTAGACACAATGGACACCTCGCTTCAATTTAGGCTTTTCTAACACTAAACTCGAAGCTATATCACTAAATTTGCATAGATTACTAGTTCATGTTACATATTATCACGCATAGCAGCATAATAATAGGAAAAACCAAACTTCGAAGTTGTTGGCATCATGCTTTTCACCACAAATTAAAAGATAATTACATAATTATTAACTTCACATCTATGTAATGTAAATTTAAATTTGAAATCCAACGGTTAAAACAAAGAGAAAGAAAAAAACAACATTTTACCTTTTCGATGGGCGAGTTTTATATCCCACTTGCTGAACTGAAGACTCCCGTTAGATAGGATAGTAGCCGAAGGGTGAAACCAATAAAACTGTTATAAACTGTAACTGCACTGAACTTTATTCCACGAACAATTGCTCAAGAATGATCCCGAATAACATATTTCTCGGCTTATATATAATTTACAATCTTAAGTTTTATAGGTTGTG
The DNA here is from genome assembly GCA_025490895.1 of Thaumatotibia leucotreta. Taxonomy (NCBI): domain Eukaryota; kingdom Metazoa; phylum Arthropoda; class Insecta; order Lepidoptera; family Tortricidae; genus Thaumatotibia; species Thaumatotibia leucotreta. The sequence goes on from JALPQI010001701.1 coordinate 18,369, forward strand.
GGTATATTAGCAAATCACCAATCGAATATAACCACAACTGGTTGAATGAAATTAAACAATATTAAAATGCTTGACTTCCTTACACTATTGAGGGTGTATTGACAAACATCTATGTGAATCCACCCTGAACTATAATATAATGTAATGACTTAAAATGATATGCTACAAAATTATAAGGGTACAATTACATCACTATATTGTTAGAGACCCATTAGTATTCATAAATGAGTCTGACAAGTTAACAATAGTAGCAATAATTGTTCAAATTTTCTTCGATCAGGTGTACGAGACTTCATTTTTCTTTTTATTAAAAATGAAACTTATTACTATTGGAATAAAATTAATTATAATATTGACAACGATTACTTTTGCAAGAATACATCATCCCCACGATACTAAAATAGAGGTCAGGGTAGTGTCGATGAAAAAAAATATTATCGATAAGTAAGTACCTATTATTTATGAAGAAAATTGCAAAGTTGGCAAATGGACAATTACGTAGGTACTGTATCTAACATTTTACGAGCCACAGCTTGAAATAAATGCACATTTAATTTTAATTTTATTTGAAAATAATGTTTTACAGTTTTTTGTACCCGCTACTTTATAATCAATATAAACTAAATACTTACCTAGTCAAAATGGATTTTACGGCACGGGGCTTAAGCTAATTTTAAGTTTATCGTTTCTAGTGAAATTGATATTTGTAAATAAATACATAAACACATCAAACTTTGCTTGTGTTGTATTTTAAAAATGGTATTATTTCAAACAAAAATAGGACGCTGTATGGTGTGGATTTCAAATAAGTGCGACTGTGAAAATTATATTCGTACTTAAATAAGTAACATGACGTCTTGTGACGTTTCGAATATTTTTTTTATATCGATACTATATTCTCTGGCAACTTGCCCGACTCCATTATTTCTATTCGATTACAACTACAGTCATTGTACGAATTCGTGCACGTGCATATGGTTTGAGTAAATTAGTTGCATTAGTGTGACACTTTTAATGAGTGTTGTTGTTTTGTGTCGGTGTAGGTGTGTACGAATGCAAGGGAGTTTTCCATTTGTGTGCACTAATTGTATGTGTGCGTTACCTCGTCCCCTCCAAATATCAGCAGACTATATTGTTAGAAGAAATGCGGTGATACTTTGTTCCAGGTAATATTATGTTTTAAGCTTTTAAGCTTTATTATAAAAAAACAAGTTTATTACATTTGCGTTTACTAATAAAATACATGAACACTCGTACTCCCGTACAAGCACAGAATACATATTAGTACAAGTACAGAAAACCATCTCGAAAAACCCATTTAAACAAATAATGACTCTTGCAAGAATACTATTAAGTTCAAATTCCCGCCGCGCAACGCTAAATGCCAAAGCTAAAATGTCACGTAGAAGTGAGCTCTCTTTCTATCGCGTAACTCGTACCTTTTCAGAAAAATAAGATTGCTTCCTTTAAACAAAAAATCTTAATATTTAATTAATACCTCTTATATATATATATATATATATATATATATAAGAGGTATCCGCAAAATATTATTGCAAGAGGCATCCGCAAAATTTCCAGCGTGGCGCTACCTGCTTTCTTGGCTTCGGTACACGGTGCTCAAAGTCTCATTGGGAAAATTTTAGCCCCTTCCATAGGGGTCCTAGAGACAGCACACTGTGCCGAAGCCAAGAATGTATGGTCCCTAACATGCCCCAACACGAACCCGCCTGCCAACCCGTGTTCACAAAGACAGTGGGACGAGCCTCTCTGTCGTCTAACCAAGACCGGCCTATTAGACACGGCGCTTGGTCCGGCAGATCGAGCTCGTCTCATTGCAACCGCGGAATGGGAGTCGGGTTTGTGGCTGCAGGCCCTCCCATCCTCCACAATAGGCACATTGCTGGACAATAATACCTTCCGGTTGTCCGCGTGCCTTAGAATAGGGGCATCAACAAATATGCCCCACAGATGTCAATGTGGGGCTATGGTAGATAGTCTGGGCCACCACGGCCTCTCATGTAGTCGGAGTGCTGGGAGAATCCCACGCCATGCCAGCATTAACGACGTCATCCGAAGGGCCCTTGTCACTGCCAAGGTACCAGCAGTCCTTGAGCCCAACGGACTGGTTAGGGACGACGGCAAAAGGCCCGATGGGATGACGTTGTTGCCTTGGAGTATGGGTCGGCCCCTTGTCTGGGATGCTACATGTGTAGATACCCTGGCGCCGTCCCATATTCCAAGCACCAGTGTTAATGCTGGTGCGGCGGCATCCTTAGCAGAAGACCTCAAGCGTCGCAAATATGCTGCCCTCGGTAGCAGCTACATATTTGCGGCGTTTGGGGTTGAAACACTAGGGCCGTGGGGGCCAAGTGCGCGGCGCCTCTATAGGGACATCTCCAAGCGCCTTATAGAGGCGTCGGGCGACCAGAGGGCTGGCCAGTATTTCGCGCAAAGACTCAGCATAGCAGTCCAGCGCGGAAATGCGGCCAGCCTTCTGGGCACTCTACCTCCCCAGCAGGACCTGGGGCAAATTTTTTATTTATAATTAATTTATTTTTACTGTATTCATATTTTAATCATATATATATATATATATATATATATATATTTCATTATTTATTTTAATGTTCATTGTTATAACTTATAATGAATTCTCTGACAGCGGTCTAATTAGTACCTAGATATTCGATGAACAACTTTCGTGAGTGCGCGAAGACCGCGAAGTGCGTCACCGCTTACCGTGAGGCCCTATCGCAATTAATAACTACGCTAACTTGATTTTTATCAAATTATTGTTTTTAATCCAATATTATTAATTTTACGATGACCTAAGTGTACACCAAATTTTATTACAAAATTCTTAAAAATGAAAGATACTCGTAAAACGCCAAGTAAATAATTTTTTAATACCTATTGCACAATCTATAAGCCGCTAACTATTATTTAGGCGGGTACCTACTCGCGGAAACCATAGACCTAGAGTAGCTACTAAATTACTAGTATGATGGATTATAAAGAAAAATTTTGACTTAATGGAAACTGGACGGACAAATAGCAAAGGTATTTTACAGATTATTTCTCAAAAGCGGACTTGTAAAGTTACAAATTAGGTTGTAAAGCCTTTTGTTTATGGTCCAACATAAAATTAAAAAAATACAGAAAATCTTGGCTCTATTTCGCTCCAGGTTCCATACAAATTCCTTACTTGGACACTTAGAAAGTTTTTTAAAGTTGAAAGAGTCTTATTAAATGAGGGCACAAGCCTTATATAGCCAAAATTGTGCCGCGATTTTGTTTTGTAACTATCTCAAATAACTTGAAAGAAAGATACAAAAGTATTTTGCATAAAAAAATGCGGCAATTTGAATCATTAAGTTATTTTATGTGAAAATTTAATGTGTGTTTTGTTTTTTTTTTTGCGGCATTTTTGAGAACACTATACTCGAAACTGCCATAAAGGCTTTTTGCAGGCTCTGTATTATATTAAACGTACTCCCAACTCGTCCGTTTCAACATAATATTCAGGCTGCAAAAAAACCTTTTCCGTACCTCGTCAGTAATGTATTACTTCTCATATTTAAAAATGTTTGACGCAAATAAAACGCCAACTGCCTACCGTTAATTCATTTGAACAAAGCTAAGTGTAACTTAGATAGTCCATTATATTATATTACGGCAACCTTTGTATGGGAAAAGTTCACATTCGGATACCAGCACCAAATTTTAGTGCATTGTTAAATATGTCATTCTGTATCCAAAACTGCCGGGAGACACTCTCTCAAAGGTCAAGGTCATCAGTAATGACGTCATCAAAATGGCTGCTGCCTAATTTCGAAAAGCGCTTATTTGTTCCTCAACTCCCCAACGTACACCATTGTCTGTGGTATCAATTGAAAGGTCATTAAATATGCTCTAACTTTGTCTTTTTGTGTTATAGCGTATATCTAGGAATAAAAAAAATATCGTTGAAAGAATAAAAATATTTTTTTACTCTTTTCGTACACTGTACATCAGGAAACAAGCGGTATTAGAAAAAAATATTGTCCTTCGTAAATGTAGCCAATTTATTATTCTAAAATATACAGTTTAAATCATCGAAATCGATTGAAAATAAAGAAAGGTATGTCATTTTCTATATTCCGCGGCACACGTCATACATTCGCCATCCGCCTGCCCACCAGTTCGAAAATGTAAATTGCACCCAAACTATGCAATTGATATATACTGATAAGATATGAACTATAAGCCAATTAAATATACAAATAGTAGTTGTTTTAAAAAGACTGTTGTTATTAAAATAAAATACATAATTTAAGAAAAAAACTAAATTAAAAGACATAGGTTCTTAGAGTAAGATAAAAAAAGGTAACAAATGAATAATAATAACTTATAACTATCAATGAAAGAATATTATGTATATATTTCAAGGTTTTATTCTGAACAGCAAATTATTACCTTACATTCTGGAGCAAGTTCCTTCACATACACGAAGAAGAGTGCAATCTAAAACGTTTATTACGCATACGCCAACGTGGACAAGGCAAAAGTTTTTTGTAACTTGCACTTGCATCAGGAATCGTTTTCTATAATGGAACTGGAATTTAGACAAATACTTTATCTTCTTTTTTGCAGCTCCAATCGCAGGGATCAATTTTCTTGTAGATAAGGCAAGGCACTTCGTCCTTCGTTTGTTTGTAGCATGGTCCGCTTTAGATGTTGAGTCAGTTTCAGTGCATCTTTAGTTGGTGAGATGCTTTCAATACTCAATCGTTTATTGCTTCCACACAGTTTACAAGGTATTATGTGAACATAAAGTTTTTACCGCTAATTAGTTAGCTTTATTTTTATATGAAAACATTCCGTCTTGCTATAATTAATTGTTATATCAATTGTAGTCTCTCTGGACATTCGTCATCCAAGTGGTGGACGGTCTTCCTCTTTCCCTCTTTCCAGTAGCCATGGACAGATAACTTTTATCACGACATGACTGTCCGGTCGGCGAAGGACGTGACCTTACCATCTTAGCTTATTTTTACAATCTTGAAACTAACCCTTACATTACATAAGTGGCGAACGCTGTCCTTGAGCGTGTCTACGCCTGTCTATCTTAGCATACGATGTATGTGATAGAGTATTGAGTAAACTGAAAGAAATAGAAGCGGAGAGAGAGTGTAAAGAGGAAACCACTTTCAGGCAAGCTAAAATGACGTGAGGAGAACCCGATACTTACGAAGTTGGAAAAAATTGACTTGAGGATGTTGATCGGAATTATTTCGAGAAACAACACCCTCAACACTCATCTTAAGGTGATGGGAATAAGTAATTAAGCAGCCTGTTTATATTACGGGAGAGACGAAACTAGTCAGCATGTTCTGGTACGAGTAGAATGCGTTATGTAGATACGTAGCGGCATTATGTGTTTGGCAGGGATAGGTTGCAGGAGAAAGAATGGGGTCGCTCAGGGATATTCTACGGTTCTGCAAAAAGACAAGGAGACTAGAAGGAAATAATGGGGTAACGCAGCCGTGACATTAACCTACAGCTCCAGCAACGGGAAAGGGATGAATGAGCACACCAGATACTCGACAGCCCACTCGATCCCGGCCAAAACATAACATTACATGCGATGAGAAGCAATCAGAGACATATTATCAGCAATGGACGGATCGCATAAGAAATTAATCAAACTTAGAGGAAAAGTCTCTTCAAACAAGCTAACGATCTTATCATCGTGTATCGAGAGCATGTAAGTCCTTTCCAGGGCAAGCAACTCTAAACATCAATGTTTCCGTCCTTCTAAAAAAACCGTCGCCCTCACGTATGGTGGTTATTTGTTTCAGCGGCGACTGTGTGTAAAATAATATTCTGGCATAGGCTTGTTCGCGTGAAGACGAGAGCATAGTCACGGAGGAAGAAGTGAGGACTTTACCATTATATGTACAGATTACAGTTATCATTGTAACGGAATATTCATTAACGTACTAATTATTAAAATTAGCAATTTGCTTGTTATTCTTACCACAGCTAACTATGAATAATTAGTTGAAACAATTCTGCTGTTACGAACTGATGTAAGCTGCTTGCCCTGGAAAACGATTTCCGTGCTCAGTATCGTGCTTCATATTGTTAGCTTGTGTGAAGAAACTTTGCCTGTAGGTAAGTTTGATTATTTTTTTAAGCAATCCATCCATTGCTGAAATATCTGGGATTGCTTCTAATCGCATACTTCGTCTGCTACGATGGGCAGGATGATTCACGCTCACGGCCAGAGTTCACAACAAGCATGTAAAGAGGAGTTTCAAGGTTGTAAAAATAAGCTAAGATGGTAAGGTCACGTCCTTCGCCGACCGGACAGTCATGTTGTGATAAACTATCTGTCCATGGCTACTGGAAAGAGGAAGACCGTCCACCACTTGAATGACGAATGTCCGGAGTGACTACAAATGATATAACAATTAATTATAGGC
>JALPQI010001702.1:0-28316 GCA_025490895.1 Thaumatotibia leucotreta
GAAAAGAATTTGACCCGTTTGACAAAGCTTTTCTGATAATCGACAAAGTGGCAGATATTAAATCAAACTTTTAATAAAATTTGGAATTCGAATGGAAACTTGAAGAGTATGTTACAAATTGTAAGGCCAGCCATACACCTGTGAGCTCTTACGTAAGTTGTAGGGACGGAGTTATACTAAGGAATGAGATAGTGATATTCACCTCTCATTCCTTAGTATAGCTCCGTCCCTAAAACTTACGTAAGAACTTACAGGTGTACGAGCGCTCTAAGAAGAACAGAGCTAAGCAATTTAAAATATTACAGGTACAAAAAAATAAAACAGACAAAAATAATTTTATATACATAGTATAAAAAAATTACATTAGGTAGCCACAATATCGATTCGCAATAAAACATAAAAATGATATTGATGCTGTACAAAATGATAAATGTAGACAACACTGATGTATACAAAACAATGTAAGAGGGGATTGTAAAAGGGGAACACAATGCATTTTATGCTTTCAGCACCGTTCTTTGCCCATACAACATTTCACAAGTCTTACCAGAGTACTGAAGCAACAGTTGTAGCCTCGTCCGTATTCATAGTTTAGTTTCAGTGAGTACAGTCAGAAGCAGATGTAACTACAATTATTTATTTTGGGAATAAGACCATATGCATTATGCACTTGTGCAGATCATTTTGCTTCACCCGATAATTATATTCTCCTGATGACTGTACATGTACTGCCAAGACTTAAAAAAAAAGTATGATGAACTTAGTTTCCAATCACTAAACGTTAGCTAAAGTTTAAAAACTAAACTATTTTTATAATTTTTTACTCATAAATACTATAATTTATAGAGCTGCGCCCAGACATATATCTAAATAGATTAGCGTGCGTAGACTTGTAGCTCAAATTATATTTCCAAACATAATACTGTCATAACATAAATAAAATACAATACAAATTATAATAGAGACAAGACGGTCAACAGCACTACTTTTATCTCCCTTTAGATTTATGTCACTGGCCATTTCAGACACTTACCTGGGCAACGCCATCTAGCGGCGAAGCTGCGCCAGCAGCAAACGACACCGAAAGAGTTCGCGATCGCGACCAGCCGCGCTGTAACACACGTGCGACATGCAATTGCGACTGCGACTAATAATCGCTAGTGGGGTGACGCTCCGCAATGTTAATACGTTCCTTGCATCATGCGATTCGCTAGGGTTTAAGATTGTGAAGTGTCACGGGAAGTGAGTTCAATAAAATGGCGATGTGGTTTGTTGGACATTTAACGTAAGCACAATATCCTGTTCACAGTCACATTCTGCGAGAAACAATAAACACGAATTTTTAAACCTAACAATTTACACAAATTAAATCCATAATAATACACACATTTTTAATTTTGTTGAATTTCAAATTTTCAGTAGTAGAAGTTACGAAGAATAGACCGAAACTCAATATGCAAGCTAAGCTTTGTACGATACCAAATATCCGATATAAATACTTTCATACTCATGCCAATCGCTAGAGTTCAAAAATCTGTACAAATTTTGAATATATGTTTACTTTCACGACACAAAAAGTCAAAAGTGTCCAAAAGGCGAAAAAGCTATTCATAAAGTGGCAAGAGCTAATTCGGAAGTGTCAAAGCTAGTTCAGAAACTGGGAAAGTGGTTTTTACTTTGTAAATTAGGTTACTGTTCCCTTCCTATTCTTTTTATCGACAAATGGTTTTGTATCGATAATTGGAATAGAGTAGGTGTGCTTCTGAGATACGCTAATATGCGTGCCACGATATAACGGGGTGTCTATTTGTATACCTGTCTGGATAAACTGTCTTCATCGCCCTGCGATCCGCGCGCAGCGCATGTTCCGCCGATTCGTCTGTGGAAGAATTTTGGTTTAACTAAATGTTATAGACATATAAAAATGCGGTGACTACATTATTTACAAAGCTTCCATTACATTTGACAATAGGTAAATACCACAATATCTATGACAAAAGCCCACAAATCTATATGACCATTCATATTTTTACAATGATAATATTTCACAAATAGTTACGTGTTTTTACAACCGTGTGCCTGCCATAGCGCTAGATTAATATTACAAGGTTCTATGTTACACTTTTATCAGCTCGAAATTTGAACATAAATAGCACTAAGCCGAAATTGCATCACCCCAAAAATGTTACATATAACACTGTAAAATCATCTGTACCATTTGTCGTTTTAGCTAAAATTTATATTAGTTTAAAAACATCGCGGTTCACTTACCTCACTAAATGGGCAAGGATAGCTTTAACCCATCTTATTTTGCCGCTGTTAAGCAATTCCATGAGCTGTTTCGGGTGATACTGTGGTAACACTGGGCAGGCCATTTGTGATGCCTCAAAGAGACCATAGTCCGGCATGTAGTCGAGTAGAGGCTGCGAAACGACGAATAAAATAATATTCCAATTGAAAAGGAAAAAATAACTAATTTTAAAGAAACTTAAGTGTTCATTATCATTGGTTTATATGGACTAAGTGTATCACACTGGTGCTACCACCCTAGAAAATAATATATTGTCATGGGTAGCACATTCATTTGAAGGGATTACGGACAAAAATCTTTAAAATTTTCCGACTGTTCCATCCGAGGGTGCGTGCATAACACAACTATAAAAAACTGCACGATTATCGAAGATGCCCAATATAATCGCCGTTGATCATTGCGACCTGGAGGCTGGAGAGCTAGCGCGAATCACAATCGACTTGTTGCCTTGTCACACTTGTGGTCGAATTTATAAGAGCGAGAGAGAGGCAAAACTTCGTACGTGATTCGCGGTAGGCTGTAATGGAAATTTTAATGACACATTTGTTAAAGTTATGTGAAAATTTGCATAGCTTCGTAAAATAGTCACCTGTGGTTGATCCGGTTGGGTCTTATTCCGCCGTCTAGCGTCTCGCTCTAACAGCTGGAGATTGATAGACGACACTCTTTGCAAATGCGGCGCTGACACTCGCAGGTCAGAATCCCTTAGTGCTCGGGATTCACTGCCCTCATCGATTTCCTAACGAATTTAAGAATGTCATTAGAGGTTATGTTTGACACTGGAGTAGGTTTAAGACCTTTAATGTAAGACATGAATGCAATAAAGTATCTTGAATCACATAATTAATTCAGGTATCTAAAGACGTATCGAAAGAATTATCCAAGATTTTGTGACACTTGACTTATGCACTTTTTCAGACTCTCTACTCTTGACTATACACTGCTAAAATGCTGATCAATTTGCCGTCAACAGACAGTCTAATTCAGTAACAAAAGCTACAGTAGAGGCATCGTAAGAAGTCGTTTTTGACGTTTGTTTGCACATGAAGTTCTGTAAAAATTTGACAGTTGGTATAATGGAGCAAATGTCAAACTTCATTGTTGCCTGAACGGAATAGTGATGTTACTGCTATTGCTGCAATTTACCGATACGTCAATCGAAATAAATAAGTAAACTTTTTTTTATGGAGGTACGAATAATTGCTATAATAGTAGGTACGCACATATTTTCTAAAAGTTTGTCATGGTTTCGACAGGTCCTCGCGAGCCCGTGTGCCCGGTGGACGCGGCTTTACAGACTGTGTGGAACTTGACAACCAGATAAATGTCATAATTGTTATTCAATTCAATGTATTTATTCACATAAGCTAGTATTAACACCAAATCACTTACTAGTTACATCATAAAAATAAATAAAAAATTAAAATTATGTTAAAATAATAGTAAGCACATAATAATTACAAATTCAATTATAAAATCACGTATAATTTTATTTTTCGTAGAATAATAATTTATATACCACTACGTTATTTATCACCTAGATGTGCTCTGATTTTTAATAAATGGTTTTAGTGAGTTTATATACTGTATTTACGGCATTTCTCTATTTGGCATATCTACATTGCACTCTGAGCTAGCAGCACGCAAGTTTGCCAACGTGGGTTGGGAGTGGTTTGCTATGAATTTTGCTTATAGAGGTCACGTCCTATCCGTCCTATAAAACATCTTACCTAAATGCGACTTTACGTCATTATGACGTCACCGGCTCCAAAGTTTCGCTGCCTGCTAATGATTCTAAGTACGATTACCAAACACTTTTTTAATTAAACTTTTTCAATGGCAAGTACCAGATCTAACGCCCTTTCGCACTTGACTGAAAATTTTACGACGGTAAAATCGAGCGTTTCACAACACTATTGTGAGCTGTCAAAAACGACTTCTTACGATGCCGCTACTTTAAACAAGGGCCTGTTTTAGACGGGATGGATGGATGGCCCCGAATAAAACATCCGTCAGATCAATGTTAGATCTCCTTTTCTTTTATATGCCTAGGAAAGGATTTTTATAATTGTATCTGACGGATATATTTACCTGAGGATTGTGAAACATGCCGTTAGTATCGAATCTCAAAAAGAATATACTGTCTCATATACCTATTTCAAAAAGATCCCATCAAATGACGATAAAGAAAATATAATAAAGGTCAAACCTGCACTCCTTGTACGCCCAAAGCGGAGTTCTGATTCTCCGGTTTCCATTGCGAATACACGTGCATCTCAGAATCCATCCCCACAACTAATATTCCATCTCGCACCCACGATATCTGCATAGGCAGCGGCGGCAAACCATCGGCGGTTTTTAGCTGGATTCGTCGAAGTTGCATCCATCGGATCTCTTCGACGAATAGGGGGGCGGCGAGGGAGGACGCTTTGCGGAGTATGGGACGGTTGTTATTGATGGATTCTTTCATTGCCTGTTGATGATAAAGAGGTACGCAGTAGTAGTAGGAACAAAGCGCTACAAGCATAATTTTTTTAAGTCAAAAATCTTAGTGTAAGAAAGAGACTGTATAATTATCTGTCTATGCCTCAAGTGAATGAACCCTATAATCTATATGAGCGATTTCTGTAATATTGTCCCTAACTTGTTAATGAATACTTAACATTTTTGTGTTCTTAACTTTGCGCTCGCTTTGAAAGCATTGATTATGTGACTCAATACTTTTCAAATTGTATATTGAATGAGTTTTAAATACATTTTTTATCTCATCAACCTACATTCTGGAAATACTCATGCGTATACCGTGCAATAGTGCAAAAAAAAAAAATTATATTTGTTTACGTTTTTTTTCTACTGACACACATATGTAGAAGACAAAAGCTTACCTTCAAATTAGCTTGAGCCAAATCACTAGACACGGGCGTGAACAACAGTACTCTACTCCCAACAGCCACAGTCAATATATGCGACCCATCCTCCTTCGACACCCAATCTAACTGGACCAAGTGTTTCTGCGTCAACGGACAAGTGTTGCCATTCTCCATGATACTCTTCCGTAGAGACTGTAGCGTGCTGAAAGAAGGTACGGCGAGCAGGCCTGCGGACTTGCCGGGTTCTGCTTCGCCGTTTCGGTTGCGACTTTCGTCGGAAGAAAGTGTTTGGAGCACCTGAGGATGAGAAGCGTTGGAAGTTGATGTTATTTTGTTTTTATATTGCGATGTAATAGTACATTACTATAGAGGACGGGAAACGAAGGGTTACAGATATATAGGAATACGCGGCCTGTAACCCTGTTTCTCGCCGAGATTTGTATAGTGCTTTTCTCAAACTTGCCATGAAATAAAACGAACTGATTTCGCCGAACCATACTATTTGATTTGTAAATAAACCAATGGTACTACTGTACTATTGGTCGTACAACATTAAAAAAAAAACATTCGCGCCTAACTTTTTTTTAAATCTGTTTTAGGTATCCTTTTACCTGTTGATATAGACATTAGTTCTTAGGTTATTTTTCTGTGGCTGAATGTCAAGACCTAGTGTCACAATTTGACGTTTCAAAACAAAAGACAGTTTGTTTGCAGTCCTAGGTGTGAAATAAATACATGAAATCTCTTTACATATCACCTTAGCATATGACACCGGATACATAGTATTTCCGGGCTTAATTTAAAGTAAGTAACATCAACATTCCGTAGCAAGTTTGAGAAAAAGTATGTTTATGAATACCTAAGAGCATATCGCGTTGCGGCATTTGTTTTAAATAATCTGTAATTTAAACGAGAACAGTGCCGTCAACTTCAGTGTGAGTTGCAGTATGCAATAATAATAATCCTTATTAAGCTTCAGCTTCAGTTCTTTATTGGTAAAGACAATTTACACGAACTATGCAAACCCATTGGTGTATGAAGCCTAACTTAAATCTTTGCACCATGAACATATCAAGCTTTTTAATGTTCGATTTCCTCGCAATACTAAAATACAATATATTTCAAGTATGCTAATAGTATATTTCAAGTGGCTATCTTTGGGGGAGGCCTATGTTCAGCAGTGGACGTCTTTCGGCTGATATGATGATGATGATGCTAATATGCGTCTCTTAAAGAAGTCTGTTACCCTCGCATTAAGTACATTCGAAAAGCACTAGTACACAACTTGAATGGGAGCTTGAAAAAAGCTTCATTGGAAATGCAGCTGGAAACTGTTTACATCACCTTATTATTTTTCTTATACTTCTTTCATACCTGAGTGACTCGTAGTTTCTTCTGCATGAACGCGCTATTGTTCAGATACGACAGATCAATCTGCGTATCAGCACACACCCCGACTCTCGGCAGGCTCACATTCTTCAGCGGTATCGTATCTTCAAGGAGCCATTCCGCGCCGCCCGTACTCTCGCACTCGTACACACACACGCATAGGTTCACGAAGCGGGCGTCGGGGTTGGAATTGGTCGTGGTACCCCCTTTGGGGCGGGTGAAGGAACGCCCGCATTTGTAGGCACACGCTATGCGGCCGGAGTACGCGGCGCTTATGTGGAGTGGTTGCCCTGGAAGTGACGTCAAGTCAAGTGCTTTATCACCTGGGAGGCGTGAGAAATGCCTCCTCAATCAATGGTGATATGTAAGGAACTTCTCGTAACAAATTCAATAAGGGCCAATTTGAGTGAATTGTTTGATATTTGAACTCTATCTGCTTTGGTAGTTACGCGGTATTGCACTATCCCCGACGATATAGGTAATTCGAAAAATGCTTGACATATTTTGCTCCATATATGTATAAGGAGCTTTCTCAAAAGCCTATCCCCACTGCGGCGCGAGGAAGATACGCAGCCATGGCGGCATATACGGAGCGAAATATGTATGTCGTCCATTTTTCGACCTAAAAACATGAATGGCCTGCGTGACATATAAATTTAGTATAAATGTGTCTCGAGTTAAAATACATGAGTATCCCGCATGAAATATAATGTCAGTAGTTTCATTGTATTTTTTCAGTAATGAGTAAGGGTCGGAACTATGGGTGCAAAACTTTAACAAAACTTCTCAAGTGGACTTGACATAACACATACATAAAATATACATTGAACATATTGCGAACCTCGGACATAGGTGATCTTGGTCGTTTTTCTTTGGTATATGACATCTAATATTTATAATTTAAAATATACATATTACATATCTACACAAGTACACACCCACACATTGTAAGTTGAAGATTCCGAGATAGGGAATAAAATTGGATACAGATTTTTCAATAATATTCGTATTTTTCTTGGTTAAAGTGTTCCCATGTGTCAATTTTAAAGTTTTGTTAAAGTTTTGCACCCATAGTTCCGACCCCTAGTAATGAGTCTTGGTAATTCAGTTCTAGTCGTTAAATTAAAGGAGTTACGTACCAGGAATGTCAATAGTAGACTCTTGGTCCTTATTCATCATCTCCCATTCTTTCCAAGAATAATCATATTCATCATTGTCTTTCTTTGTAACGCTGCATTTCCAGAATCTGAAAGTCACCTAAAGTTAGCAACAGATACTATAATACCGTTAATATTTTCTTCGCCTGTAGGAGGTCAGGTAGATTGTGATTCAGAACCGATCCATTAAATTGCCAGCCGGACAACTTGAGGAATACATGCTTGTTCACGCCGACATGTCTTTAAAGGGCCGTGAAAATTTAAATATTTTTATCAGTTTCAAAGTTGTTCACGGTTTTGGATATTACCTTTCAAGTCCCCTAAGGTTACATTTACCTCAATGTACTGTCCGAACATGCCGTGGCTAGGATATAAGGCGCTAAGCAGGCAGGGTAAATAGAAGCCGAACTTAGATGCCCTGCGGCCGGTGTAGCGTGGATTACATCAACTCCATCTGGTAAAGCGAGTGGGCACTCGCACACCTAAAACAACAATAGTACATTGTGCATCAAGGGAGATAAGTACGGAATTACTAGAACTAGAAGAAACTTTTAATGACTCGAGTTAATATTCCGCTTACCGACCGTGATGCATACAATGTTTTTCATCACACTTGCCGACAAAAAAATAAGTTTTAAGACAAAATGTTATTACGAGTAAATGACGCACTGACATTTCTAATACTCCCTAGGGAATTTCACTTTTCTATTACTCCCGCTATGTATGCAAGCGATGGCGCGCTTAGACAGCAAGTGTGATGAAAAAGTATTATGTGTTCCGTTCGACGTCGGAGATCTTTAGATCTGGAGGAGTTACGTCTCCCAATGACCGATAGATGCCGCTAGCGTCTATAAAGCCGCTCCCCACCCCGTAGCGCGCCGCTGTGACGTAGTTTCCGCCCAGACAGCTTCCTGTAACCAACCAGCTCGCACCCGGCGACTCGCCGCCATTCCATTGTTTCGTCGACCGCCTTGGCCGAAGGTCCGCATATTTTTATTTAAATTCGACACGTGGTCTTTAACTTCTCGATCGACTTAATTCCCAGTAATTATATTTCGGAACTTCTGCTCGAACAGAAAAGTTATTCATTTGAAGTGAATTTAAGGAAGTCATTTGAAGTGTTTCGCTAATCGTCAAGAAAGTGGTCTATCGTTAAATATTTACGACGAAAATTTTAGATTCGAATTTTAAAATTTCATTTCGAATAATCGAGTTCCCGAAGTATTTTCGAACCGATAACGTCCGTCGCGCAATTTTCAAGGTGACTTCGATCTACCCACTTTTTCTGGCGAAATACGTTCTCGACCACGATCGTGTTTTAAACGTTACCGTCGTTCAGTCGTAGGCGTTTCCGAGATTTAAGTAGGAAATCGTCCGATTAACGCGTGTTTTCGATCGCGTTACTTCTCATACGGTAACGTAAGCCGCTCCGCACCCGACGAGAGGGAACGTGCATCGCTACATCGTGTTGCCGCGGGCAGCGCGGCGCCGCCGGCCGGGGGCGGCCCGCGCGCCGCCGGGGAGCCGGCGCCACCGTGTCGCCGCCGCGGCCGGGCGCGCCGGGGGCCACCCCGCGCTCCGCCGCCGCCGGGAGCTGCAGCCGGACCTGGGTACTCTTTACGTTTTCCGCTCTCGGATCGATTGGTGAGTTAGCTTAATGATATTCTATCAACCCAAGGGTCTAGTCTGCGGATGGCGACGAATGTTGTGATCGACAGAGACGTGGGTGCCAGCCACGTGGCCACCCCACCGATCCTGACCTCACTGGCTGCCACGTGGGCACCACCGGTCCCGACTTCATTGGCCGCCATGTGGGCGCCATCGATCCTGACGTCACTGGCTGCCACATGGGCGCCACTGGTCCTAATCTCACTGGCCGCCACCTGGGCGCCACCGCTCCTGATCTCACTGGCCGCCACCTGAGCGCCACCGATCCTGATCTCACTGGCCGCCACCTGGGCGCCACCGATCTTGACCTCACTGGCCGCCACGCAGGCGCCACCGGTCCTGACCTCACTGGCCGCCACGCAGGCGCCACCGGTCCTGACCTCACTGGCCGCCACGCGGGCGCCACCGGTCCCGACGTCACTGGCCGCCACGCGGGCGCCACCGGTCCTGATCTCACTAGCCGCCACGTGGGCGCCACCGATCCTGATCTCACTGGCCGCCACGCGGGCGCCACCGGTCCTGATCTCACTAGCCGCCACGTGGGCGCCACCGATCCTGATCTCACTGGCCGCCACCTGGGCGCCACCGATCCTGACCTCACTGGGCGCCACGGGGGCGCCTTCGATCCCGACCTCACTGGCCGCCACGACGGTGCCACCGGGGCGGGGATCCCACTGGCTGCCATGTTGGTGCCACCGGGCCTGACGTCGCTGGCTGTCACGGGGACACCATCGGTCCCGACGCTGGCCGCCACCGGTCCCGACGCTACTGAACGCCACGGGAACACCACCGGCCCTGACCCCACTGACGCCATGTCGGTGCCGCCGGCCCCGACGTCACTAGCTGCCACGTGGGCACTACCCGTCCTGAGCGTAACGTCATTGAGCCCGTTTTTGACGGGGTGCCACTACGGCGTTACCGATCCCGACCTCACTGGGCGCTACAACGGTGCCACCGGTCCTCGCCTCATTGGCTGCCGCAACCACGCCACCGGTCCCGACTTCACTAGTCGTCGCGACGGCACCATCGGTATTGACCTCACCGGGTGCCACGGGACACCGCTGGCCACGAAATTATAGTCACCATGATGACATTACAGGTAATACTACTGCCGTTCGATGCTGATGCTGTCCAGGCATGGCGGTATAACCCACCTCCATGTTGCTGCCGATCACGAAACCGCTACATTCACGCGGCCACCGCAATGGCGCTACAAGTCACAATACAATTAGTCCGATGAAGTTCATTGTGCAACTACAGTGGCCCGCCAAGCCGATACAATGACGCCACGATAACGCCTCGCTGCCGGCTGCCAACTGGCCGGATGACGCCACCGACCGCGATATTCGTCATACGGCGGAAGCTCTGCCCAACGCGAAAGCGCCAACGACTCTTGTCAGTTTGGCCCCCCCCCCATATCACGTAAGTAACCAAGCTGATGCCGGCAACCACCCTGGCGCCGCCTGCCGAGCGGAAGCATTGCAAACCACAGTCTGGCGCTCCTGCTTCGGGTGTTCCTGATAGACATACACGTGCCTACTGCAGCTGGGGGGATTGCAGACCTCTCGGTCTCGATCAAGGATCCGTTGTAGTGGCTGACCGAGTCACAAGGAACTGCGTCCTATCGTTCTATAGGAAATCTGTACGTTGTATCTATATTCAAATACTATCTGCAGTCTCCCACAATCCAATACAGCAGAAGCAGGAACACTTAGTGCGCACTGCACCAAACCGAAGACCTGTTCGACAATGAATGGAATCTCTAACGTAATATCTCATGTTATTTTACAAATGCATCCTGCTTGACCAGCCCCTGATTCCTCAGACACTCAAATCCGCGGGCCTGCTTTCTGAAAACTGGTGGTATTGACAAGGTTTGGAAACAGATTTCTTATAATCTCTCTACTCGCACTCGTTCTCCAACAATACGGGTGCTCCTCATAAAACGAACCATTTCTCCGAAGGCAATAAACAAATTTGGGACAAAAAAACCCCGGTCGTAAGCGAGCTCGAGATACAGCTGCTCGAGGAAAGAGGCCATGAAGAGATAGCTCGAAACACCGGTATACTCGTCACAGAATATAAATTCTTCGTTTTTATCTAAGCGTATTGTCATTTCCCGGTGCTATCCCTACACAGATTATTCTTTCCCAGAGCAGATTAAAGGTCTCCCATATTAATAGCTGAACTTACTTACTCCTCTAGCGCAACGACCCAAAGAAAGTCCTGGTCCCCAACACGACTGTTCACCTCTGACTCCGGTCCTGGGCAGTTTTAGTATACTTAATATTATTTGTAAGTAAACAATTGGATGCGTCCATGACTGCGTCCACATGATACAGTTCTGACCAACGTTTGATCACCTATCAAGACTATTTCCTGATAGCAATCCAGTCGAAAAAGTAGTACAGATTACCTGATCGACCCCCATCAACCTAGGTTGGCAAATATACTACCTGAAATACGATGCAATCCTTACTCAAACCATAGCCACAACATTTGCGTCCTGCAGGGAAAATAAGGTAAATGAATGGTTGCGAGACAGCCTGTCTCGCGTCCAACGCCGTGCGCTCCTAGACGGACTCAACCTTACGAACTTAGGCGTCCATGGAGGCTGGTTGCTCTATCGCAGGCCCTAACACTGCTTCGGGCGAGTGCAGAGTCCCATGCCAGATCCCATCTCATCTGCCAACCGGACTCTGAGGGAATCTCCCATGGTGGATTAAGAACGTAATAAAATATGTTCATATCGAGGTAAGAAGGAAACACTATACTAAGTATATTGATCAACGCACCGCATTCTCAGTCGGTCCTCAACAGGAAGCCGGTGCATGGTCTCCAACAGGGAATCTGCACTGCGACTCCAAAAACCTACACTTTAAAACTTAAGGAGAACTTGAGGAGATCGATAGTTAGTATGATTATTAGTTACAACGACCAACGCAGAAAGTATTGGCATCAGGGAATTGCCTACGCACTACAGGTTCAGAACTTACGGAACCAGTTCGGTTCATATACCTACAGGTCGGTACTTTCAGGAAGTCGACGGACGAGCTAGGGGACTCTGCGACCCCGAGCGGCACCAGCGCCCGGAGGCCACTGAGCAGATCTTCACCCGCTAGGGTACCCCGTCCGTCGACCTGTTCGCTCATCTCGAGCGCCCACGTGCCGCGGTATGTTTCAGTCTAATAGCCCTAACTGAACGCACGTTGCGTTTAGCTAAGCGGAATGCTGCGATACCGACGCCAACTGACCAAATCAAAAGAAAAGTCTGCTGGTGTTCCATTGGCGTTCCTCCAAAGTAAAAACAGGTCCATATGGAAAATAGTCATCGTGGTACGCCAAAAATAACATCGTCTGCCATCTCATCAAATCAAGTAACGAAATATCTCGCATTTTGATCGCATTTAGCGTAGCCAACGATACGCTTTGATTTATATTCTTTTTAAAATATTTATCTGGCGAAACCTTCACCTTCCAAGTACCTGTTTGATTAATCGCTTAAAGAATACTAGTTGTAATCTAAACAGCTGTCCGACATATCGGAGAGAAAAGCACATATGGAATGTTAATTTAATACTGGGTCTAGAGTGCAAGACCTTGCACTGAACTGTATTATACATAGACAATTATTCTGATAATTCTCACTTGTATATTTTCTGTCTGAAATTTCGTTCTAAATTCGATAACATCAAAATATGAACCCAGTATTCTGGACATGTCAATTCGTATAAATAACGAAAATGTTATGCGTAAAATCTACAGATAAGTAAGTCCTGTATATAATCTGCGGATATCTACTCTGTAGATACACGCAAATCGCATGTCGACCCAACCGAAAAGACTTGTTTTGAGCCGACTCTTAACGCCTGAATGCATAGCGATGCATCATGTATTCTTAATTTTATTGACTACACGTCATAATTCAAATTTAATTGAATATTTGTCAAGCGTGTCATGCATTTAAGGAATAATGTTTATCTATCTATCTGTACTATGTATATGTACACCTATTGGTTTACGGCAGTAGAGCCCTAACATTTGTGCACCCGCTGACTCGCCACCAGGAGATAATAGACAGGTCTCCAGATCTAAAGATCTCCGACGTCGAACGGAACACATAATATGAAATTTTACCTTCCAATAAAATTATTATTATGTTTCCTCAAGACGTCGGAGATCTGGATAATGTCTTCCTGGTGGCATCTTTTATCAAACTTTATATTCTCCTCAACAATGGAATGGCGGCGAGTCGCCGGGTGCGAGCTGGTTGGTTACAGGAAGCTGTCTGGGCGGAAACTACGTCACAGCGGCGCGCTACGGGGTGTGGAGCGGCTTTATAGACGCTAGCGGCATCTATCGGTCATTGGGAGACGTAACTCCTCCAGATCTAAAGATCTCCGACGTCTTGAGGAAACATAATAATAATTTTATTGGAAGGTAAAATTTCATATTATTTTCAGATTTTCACTGTAAACCAAAACATTGGAATGTTTTTTTTTAAGTTTAGTGTAGTAGACCATTATTTGGTGTTGTGTTTAAAGGACTAAAACATGTTTATTTTATTCCCACGAATCTACGTACACAAATTAGCGTATTAATTCCATCCGGCACTGTGCGCCACTGCACTACATATATAAGGCGTAAACAGTTTTAGAAATATAACTAGAAATGGCGAGACTCGAACATATCAAAATATTTAACAAACCGTACACTGATCCTGGAAGAGGGTCCTCTTATCGGGTCGAGCCATAATCGACTTAAAGTACCACAATACCCGAGCAAATCTGTTCCCCAATTATTTTAATAGGCGTAAACAGGTAAATTTAATCACAATTCTAATGGGCATGGCTAACGTTGAAAATTTCCGGATTAAATCCCGTTTCTTTCCAAACAGCTCGTTTGTTTCCTGATTTTTTCGAAAAAAACGATGAAATTTTGAACTTTAAACCAATGTAAATTAGGTCTAATTTTCACGTATACCAGGAGAACGCGATGTCACAAAGGAAAAGTTAATGAAACAGATGGCAATAAGTGACAGTGACAGTGACATTGATTGTTTCTGAAAAAAACCCGAAAAAAACGAAGTTTTTATACATTCTCGAAAAAAAACATTTTGTTTTATTCCGACATTTTCAACGCTAGGCATGGCACACTTGTTGACGATATTTACCTTCTTAGTAGTGATAGCGAGATGCGAGTTCGGAGGCGGCGGCGGCGGCACGCGCTCCGCCGCGTCGAACGACACGGAATTCTTCCTCGATTCGCCCTCATCTTCCTGAATTAGCGCGCTGTCCGGCACGTACATCATACTGTTCGTTAGATCGTCTGTAATTTTTAAACAGGCATGACGAATGGCAAGTCTAATAAATAAATAAATAAATATCTTGAGACATCTTACACAAATCGACCTAGCCCCACGGTAAGCTCAATTAAGGCTTGTGATGTGGGTACCAGGCGACGATATATGTAATAGATAGATACATATAGATACTTAAATACATAGGCAGCCATGACCAAGGAACAAATATGTGTGATAAATAAATACACAAATAATGCCCTCGCCGGGATTCGAACCCGGAACCTCCAGCTTCGTAGGTCACTACCAACTAGGCTACGGAGGCCGACAAAACGAATCAACATCTTTTTTCGAATTGTCAAAACCGCCCCTATGAAGTTTTATGTGAAATACACAAAAGTGAAGTAACGTTTGTATACTGCCCAATAACCTACACTTTTAAGTTCTTTCCAGTTTATGAAATAGGTGCATTCCACGAAAAAGTCCACCGATGTCCCGTAGTACGAACACGGTTTTTCTCAAAATTGTGAGTTTATCGAAGTTCTCTTTCGTGACTAGAGGAATCAAAAATATATATAATAACTAATAACTCGGAAGAAAACTCAAATTATCGAAATATACACGCGTTTGTACGGGACAGCCCATGGAATGCTCCAATAGAAGTGCTATACAAAAAGTACTCCAATCTACATATTAGTAGGTAACAATTCCTTCGTGTATGTATTATGTCGAGCATAATCCGATATAATTTATTTTAACTACAATCATCATCCCTATTATCTTTAACCTTTTTGACGCGACGTCAAATACAAAAGCTGTCAAAGACGGCACGTCAACAAAATGTCAAAACTGAAATTGTATTTTACGGACATGCGTGTATGTCTATATTGCTTTGCGAACCAAGACATATGGTGTTGAACCTGTGGTGCCAATATATCAGTCATTCAAGGTGAATTGGAAAGCGATGTCTCGTACGCCGTATGCATAATTTCAAAATGTTTTCTTCCTATCCTGTGTCCCACTATGTCTCACTGATGGATATTACATCAATTATTATAATTTATAAGGGCCTTATCACACTTGCGATTTGAAAGGGAAGCGTACGCGCGGCGTGTTCGTCGCATGCCCGCAATCAATTCGCCGCGAGGGCGTCACAATTACGCCGCGACCGCGTGAATTCGCCGCGTCAAGAGTTGAAATCCATTTTGTAAGTGACTGTTCAAGACTCAGATCACTCTCAGCGATTTACTATCGGCAGCGCATCGTATTCGTTACGCGATCGCGGCAAAATCGCAACGCACGCGCGGCTAATTGGTTAGGGGCACGCGAAGAACACGGAGCGCGTACGCTTCGCTTTCAAATCGCTTGTATATCGCAAGTGTGATAAGGCCCTAACTATTAAATAATGTGATAGTGATAGGTTCTTATCCAGTAGTAAGCCTAGGGTCATAAATGAATGATATAAATATTCATACAAAACAAATACCTGCAGAATCCGCCTGAGAAGACACAGTAAGCCTCCACATATGCACAGTGGAGCCCCCATCAGTGCGCTCTAACACGACTATGTAGAAGGGTTCATTGAAGACAGCAGCCTTGCGAAGATCCACTATTGCTTCTAGGCCGGCTTCTGTTATTGTGTGTACGTCTCCATCGACGCCTGAGTCGGTGCTATCGGTGTCTGTGGTTGTACGTTCGCCTAGAGAAAAAAATAAATTTCAAATAATTATAGTTAAGGTTTAATCAGTGTGTGTTGCCAGTGATGACATACGGTACTGAAACGTGGCCGCTTACAATGGGCCTCATAAGAAGGCTCAAAGTCACCCAAAGGGCAATGGAGAGGGCTATGCTAGGAGTCTCTCTGCGTGATCGGATTAAAAATGAGGCCATCCGAAGCAGAACCAAAGTAACCGAAATAGTTCTCCGAATCGCTAAACTGAAGTGGCAGTGGGCGGGGCACATCGCGCGTAGAACCAATGGCCGTTGGGGCGGGAAGGTTCTTGAGTGGCGGCTACGTACCGGATTGCGTAGCGTGGGTAGGCCCCCCACAAGGAGAACCGATGACCTGGTGAAGGTCGCAGGAGTCCGCTGGATGCGGGTGGCCCAGGACCGGTCATTGTGGCAATCTTTGGGGGAGGCCTATGTTCAGCAGTGGACGTCTTTCGGCTGATATGATGATGATGATAGTTAAGGTCAGTCACAGTCACAAATTTAAGAAGATAGTAGAAATCCAACAATGCTTATAATATTCGCGATTAATCCATTTAAGAAAAAATGAATATTATTAGTTTCAAAGAGATTGGAACCGGTAATCCGCGTAACGTATAGTGGAAAGGCCACTAAATTTCTGATGTTGACTATGACTGAGCGAATTGCATAAGCTTTTACTACCATTTTTGGTACAGTGACTTGTCAAGCATTTTATTCGTTCCTTTTTGTTGCCGAGAATGTATAGAAAACTGGCAACAAAATCAAACCAGCTTATCAATTTTATCAGTATCCAAAACTTGATCCAAATGTAAACTTACATTAAGTATACGGTGTACATTTTATGTCTGTACCCTGTGATATAATTACATTTTTCTCTAGCGTAGACAGCAGTCGCGACTATAGTACCATTACATCAGAGGCCGGGAAAATGAGGATTTATGGCCAAGGTGGTATATATGGATAGGTAACGAGGCCGGGAATCCGTTTTCACGCCAAGGCATGTATAGTGCTTTTCTCAAACATACAAAGAAATACAAAAAAAAATGACAATGTTGTCAAAATAAAAAAAGGTTACTTTGTAGGCCTGAAAAGTGTTATGAAATTCCATTTCCATCCCAGTGAGTTACTGCGCCCTAAAAGCGATACTTCCGAGTCTATTTCAAAGAATGTAAAGACAATATTTCATTGCATGTTTGAGAAATATATATTTTTGAGCACGATGGCCACTAAGATTTATCTGATGGCATCTGTACCTGTGATAAGCTGTTCCTGGAACACATGTAGTAACTGTGTGTTGTGCCAGTCGTGCGTGGCGTCAGCGATGGCGTGCAGCTGAATGATGGCTCCGGGCCGCGCCGTGGATTGCTGCGAGACGATCCTGATACGATCGTGTAATGATATGCCGTAGGTACACTATCTATACACCGTGATGAGCTCTACATCTTTCTCTAGGACTGTACCTGTGATGAGTTGCTCCTGGAACACATGTAGTAATTGCGTGTTGTGCCAGTCGTGCGTGGCATCAGCGATGGCGTGCAGCTGTATGATGGCTCCGGGCCGCGCCGTGGATTGCTGCGAGACGATCCTGATACGATCGTGTAATGATATGCCGTAGGTACACTGTCTATGTGTCTATACACCGTGATGAGTACAACACCTTTCTCTAGGACTGTACCTGTGATGAGTTGTTCCTGGAACACGTGTAGTAATTGCGTGTTGTGCCAGTCGTGCGTGGCGTCAGCGATGGCGTGCAGCTGAATGATGGCTCCCGGCCGCGCCGTGGATTGCTGCGAGACGATCCTGATACGATCGTGTAATGATATGCCGTAGGTACACTGTCTATACACCGTGATGATCTCTACATCTTTCTCTAGGACTGTACCTGTGATGAGTTGCTCCTGGAACACATGTAGTAATTGCGTGTTGTGCCAGTCGTGCGTGGCATCAGCGATGGCGTGCAGCTGAATGATGGCTCCGGGCCGCGCCGTGGATTGCTGCGAGACGATCCTGATACGATCGTGTAATAATATGCCGTAGGTACACTGTCTATACACCGTGATGAGTACAACACCTTTCTCTAGGACTGTACCTGTAATGAGTTGCTCCTGGAACACATGTAGTAATTGCGTGTTGTGCCAGTCGTGCGTGGCGTCAGCGATGGCGTGCAGCTGAATGATGGCTCCGGGCCGCGCCGTGGATTACTGCGAGACGATCCTGATACGATCGTGTAATATGCCGTAGGTACACTGTCTATACACCGTGATGAGCTCTACATCTTTCTCTAGGACTGTACCTGTGATGAGTTGCTCCTGGAACACATGTAGTAATTGCGTGTTGTGCCAGTCGTGCGTGGCGTCAGCGATGGCGTGCAGCTGAATGATAGCTCCCGGCCGCGCCGTGGATTGCTGCGAGACGATCCTGATACGGTCGTGTAAAGGTATGCCGCCGCCTTCTTCGAGTGTCGATTCGGATGACATCGACATTGTGTCGTGTTGCTGTAGAGAATGATTATATAAATTTAATTTAAAGATATGTAAATTTTATATAAGAGTATTCACTGAAGAATATCTCATCTCCAACAAATTGAGGTTGTATTAAATGTGTGCGTGAGTCGATATTTTACTGAGATTACTTAATTTAAAGTAAGTATAAACATACAATACAAATGCAATGAGGCCTTTGGCTATTATTTATTATACACATAAAATACAATACAAAGTACACCAAACAAATTCATAGAACTACCACACACAACTATTTATTCTACATCTTAAAAACATCAACTTTACTAGCTAAGGGAAGAAAAATTTATTTACATACGATTTCTATTACACCCATTCCTTAGAAAGGCTAAAATTCGATGTCATATTTTGGCGCCAGAAAATTTTACCACGACAACGACAGTTAACTATGTTGCATGTAAAGCTATGTTTCGGGAGAATTAAACACAAATCTACTACCATTACATCGTGTCGCCGCTAGGACTTGCAATTCCAGAATTGTTTGTATGGACAATATCGGAATTCCGATATTGCCCATTCAAGAAATTCCGGAATTGCAAGCCCTAGTCGCCGCTCAAATGTTTATATTTCGGCGAGAAGCGCTTGCGCTTCTACAACTTCCACAACTATAGGCAATTTCACCAGATTTGAGGTGTATGATAACACACACATCTAAATAAAATACTAATTGCAAAAATTGTAGCGAATGAATTAATCACTTAGCCTGACTTGCGTCAAAATAGTAGAAGAAATCAATTGAACCTTTTTTGGATAATCTTACAGTTGCAATTAGATTTGCTACCAGTAATAGTACATTACTATAGAGGACGGGAAACGAAGGGTTACGGGCCAAGTAGATATATCTGGCCGAAGGAACTGAGGCCAGATAGGAATACGCGGCCTGTAACCCTGTTTCTCGCCGAGATTTGTATAGTACTTTTCTCAAACTTGCCATGAAATAAAACGAACTAATTTCGCCGAACCATACTATTTGATTTGTAAATAAACCAATAGTACAGTATCGTACAACATTAAAAAAAAACATTCGCGCCTAACTTTGTTTTTAATCTGTTTGAGGTATCCTTTTACCCGGTGGTATAGACATTATTTCTTAGATTATTTTTTTTTCTGTGGCTGAATGTCAAGACATAGTGTCACAATTTGACGTTTCAAAACAAAAGACAGTTTGTTTGCAGTCCTAGGTGTGAAATAAATACATGAAATCTCTTTACATATCATCTTAGCATATGCTACCGGATACATAGTATTTCCGGGTTTAATTTAGAGTAAGTAACATCAACATTCCGTAGCAAGTTTGAGAAAAAACACTAATTTCAAATTCTCCTTGTTTTAAATGACATGTTGAGTGCGTGACATCGATAAAAACTACTATAGCCAGTCGCCGGCAGACCACGAACCCAGTAAAGTGTTCGAAACGTCGGAATGAAGTTAAAGTTAATTAATATACCCGAGATTATCCGTTTTCACAGTTTAATTTCATTGGTAATCCCCGCGGTAACCGAAGAAAATATTACTACAGGCAATTTGCCAATTTACAGCTAGCTCTCGGAAGTTTTGCTTGTATCACGTAGAGCTACTACGCGTCAGTGTGTCACAACTACCGTAACAGTCACCTAATTTGGCTATAGGGGGACTCGTACTTTGGCTTTTATCCGGCCAAGGCTTGATAAAAGGCAATTGACAGCTAGCACAACAGTGCCAGGGAGTTTCGGGAGAACTAAACACACAGCTACTACCATTACGTTATTGTTGTGCCGCCGCTCCGACGTCGCTATCTCGGCGAGTAACGTTCATGCGTCGATTACGGCTTGGAACTCGCGTAAGTTTACTAGCGTTACAGTTAACTATTTTGAATCTAACCTGGGTTCTAACGTTGGTCTAGAATAAAAGCCTAAACAGCCAATTTACAGCAAACACATAAGGGTATTTCTCATTCAGATTTTGTGACACAGCCATGTACAGAAAGTTAACGTTACCTGAACTTAATTTTCTACATTTTTATATATGAACAGAAAGGTCAACGCAGAGGCTATTTCAGAAATAAGCATCAAAATGCTGGAGTTCCTGGAAACCCTTAACTTTCTAACATGGTCGTGACACTCCTGTCAAACTAATTAAGAAATACCCTGCCTGGGAGTTTCGGGAGAACTAAACACACAGCTACTACCATTACGTTATTGTTGTGCCGCCGCTCCGACGTCGCTATCTCGGCGAGCAATGTTCGTGCGTCGATCACGGCTTGGAACTCGCGTAAGCTTACTAGTATTACAGTTTACTATTTTGATTTGTACTTTGGCCTAGAATAAAAGGCAATTTACAGCTAACACAACAGTGCTTCGGGAGTTTCGGGAGAACTAAACACACAGCTACTACCATTACGTTATTGTTGTGCCGCCGCTCCGACGTCGCTATCTCGGCGAGTAACGTTCGCGCGTCGATCACGGCTTGGAACTCGCGTAAGCTTACTAGTATTACAGTTTACTATTTTGATTTGTACTTTGGCCTAGAATAAAAGGCAATTTACAGCTAACACAACAGTGCTTCGGGAGTTTCGGGAGAACTAAACACACAGCTACTACCATTACGTTATTGTTGTGCCGCCGCTCCGACGTCGCTATCTCGGCGAGTAATGTTCGTGCGTCGATCACGGCTTGGAATACTCGCAGGCTTTCCCCGTCGCTCGCTACAAAGCAGGCGGATGGCGAGTTTGATAGGTTGCCGAGAGTTGTGCTGCGAAAATAAATGGGTTTAGTTGACGTGAGAAGCTTCCTGTAAAATTGTTTGTACGGATTGAGGCGATAGTTGTGATAATGTGTGACATTTCAGATTTCAGCTCTGTCGAATACAATCAAGTTCGTATTGAATGTTTTATTCTGGCAAGGGTGGTCCTTATTTTTGCAATTTTGTAGGATGTTCGAACTAATAAAGGAGATCTTTGCCCTGCCGATTGCACCTTTCTATGGGACACGCTCTCATTTTGTTATTTGATAAATAAACCATATTTGTTTTTTTAGGGGTCACTACCGAAGTAATAAAAAAGACTAATGATTTTGCCTTTCTTGAAATTCGTACTTCGGTAGCGACCCCTAATTTTTGTTTATAATATATAATATATGAAAAAAAAATGGTTTACTTATCAAATAACAAAACGAGAGGGTGTCTTATAAAAAACTGCAATCGGGAGAGCAAATAGCTCCTTTATTGGTTCGAACATCCTACAAAATTGCAAAAATAAGAACCACCTTACTGGCAAGTCGTAGAAATCAATACAATATTTTCGATCCGAAAATAACAATATAATAAAAAATATAAAAGCGAATGAAGCCGATCAGATGTATTATCACATTTACAAGTGAAATGCCATCCTAAACAAAACACGGCTAGTTTTTAACACTGTACGTTTTAACAATCGCAGACCCTGTTCTGTCTAAGGCCAAAGGCTTACTAATATCAGCTGCTAAAACCCGCGATTAGAATTGTATGCGAAAGTACTATGAACACAATAGTGTATAAGTCAATCTAGGATATATTCATAGTTAACACATTGAGTGCCGGGAACTCCCAAGGGGAGTTCTCTGTGGGAGGTCCATTTTCGCTACAAAGCGGAAAAATCACGGGATCGGCTACGAGCGCACCGCGTAGGCAATGAAAGTGAAAGTGCAGAGATTTACAGACAATAGATTAATTAACCACTCACTACATCTATAAATAACTCTTTTCTTAGTAAATGTTCTGTCAACAGGATGCTTAGCCAAGTTGCCAATCGCTAGCGCTTGGTAGCGTATCGTAGTTTTCCCTCTCTTCTCTTTCATATTAGTGCGACAAATACAGTTAGCTGCCTTTCGTTTACGACTGACGATTAAGCTTTAGCGATTGGCAACTTGTCTAAGCACCCTGTTCGAATCTCTTTCTGATTCCGGTTTGATAATAGACATGTAAAGATTACCTCGGCAGTAGCGTGGGTAGCCACGCCACGTTGCTGAAGGCGGACAGATGCGGCGAGTTGACCCGCGCGAGCTCTGACACGCCGCCCGACTTGCCTAATGGCCCCACGCATTCAACGCGCCACATTATCAGTTCTGAGCACAGACCACCGGCTGCGGTGTCGTCGTTCGGCGCGCGAGTGTCTCTGTCGCTATCTGCAGGAAATAATGCATTTTGAAGGAAATCGTATATTTATTTTATTTTAATTTATAAGTATACATGGAAAACCAATAGCTTAACACATATCTACATACAAGTTCGCAATACAGAGCCCATTACAGGTTCTCATATATAAAAGAAAACTATAACATAAAAAAACAATTGGGTACCTACTTAAATTACACGCGCACAGTACCTACATCATACAGTCGGTGAATACCTACAAATTTGGAACTAAAGTACCGAAAGAAACACACACAAAGTGCAGCTGCCAAAATCGTTACATGATTATTTGGCTACATCAATAAACAAATCATTACAAGGACTTAGGATAGATGCAGAACAACTAGGATAACGTATGTGAGCGATCAAGCAAAGATAAAACCTGCGCTAGGAGAATCAATCACCCATATAACGCGCATCTTATACAAGAATATTGGCTCTGAATCTTCTATAAAATTGTACAAGGAATAGCCTGAGAACCTGATTTGCTAAATGATCTGTCTTTAAGTTTAACACGTTCGACGCCGGTGACACAGCGTCTATAATCAAAAAATTCTGACGCCTATGCCAGTGACACACATCATCATCATCATCATCAGCCTATGATAGTCCACTGCTGGACGTAGGCCTCTCCTATTGACTATGCGTATGTCTATACATTAGGAGGTAAATGCCCATAATCGCCACGCTGGGCAAGCGGATTGGCGATCGCAATAACGTGTCCACTATGATGACGCTGCTGCCCATCATCAATATTTTATCAAAGAATGGTCAGTGACACTTCAATCCCTTAGTCGACTCTTACGACACCCGCAGGAGTTGGGGTGGTGACAAATGTATTCTTAGTGCCGTCACCATACGGCCACGAAAATAATGCATTTTGAAGGAAATCATAGATTATACAAGAATATTGTCTCTGAATCTTCTATAAAATTGTACAAGGAATAGCCTTAGAACCTGATTTGCTAAATGATCTGTCTTTAAGTTTAACACGTTCGACGCCGGTGACACAGCGCCTATAATCAAAAAATTCTGACGCCTATGCCAGTGACACACATCATCATCATCATCATCAGCCTATGATAGTCCACTGCTGGACGTAGGCCTCTCCTATTGATTATGCGTATAGACGCATTAGGAGGTAAATGCCCATAATCGCCACGCTGGGCAAGCGGATTGGCGATCGCAGTAACGTGTCCACTATGATGACGCTGCTGCCCATCATCAACATTTTATCAAAGAATGGTCAGTGACACTTCAATCCCTTAGTCGACTCTTACGACACCCGCCGCTTACTGCCGTCATCACACGGCCACGGAAATAATGAATTTTGAAGGAAATCATAGATTATACAAGAATATTGGCTCTGAGTCTTCTATAAAATTGTACAAGGAATAGCCTTAGAACCTGATTTGCTAAATGATCTGTCTTTAAGTTTAACACGTTCGACGCCGGTGACACAGCGACTATAATCAAAAAATTCTGACGCCTATGCCAGTGACACACATACGTGATCAAAATAACTGTACTCCAATGCCACTGGCATAAATCAAGTTCTTACTCCTATGCTAGTAGCACAGAAATACGAACATTATTGACACAAGTGTTTTGTCGCCGGCATAGGAGTACAATCATTTCGGTCACACACGCGTGTCACTGGCATAGGAATTCTAACAAAAAAAAAAGTAACATACGCCCCGTGGCAGAAAATATGTTAAAAAGTAACAGAAATACACTTGTATGAAGGTGAACGCACATGTGCGTTGGTGGCAGTGAATGTGTTAAATCACAGTATGAAAGTGTACTTACCTGATATATTGTGATGGCTGGTTGTAAGTAATAGAGGTAATACTGGATGGCATGTGATGTCGTTAACCCTAAACCTATGTCCGGACGCTCTTGACGCGTGTCCTATTGATAGCACCTATAAAAATAAATTATAGTTAGTCTCACTTCATAACTAGACAAGAATTGGTAATGTTCAATTTGTTAAAGGTTAAGTCGCTATTGTAAAAATAGCGCTAAAACTCTTGAAGATAATTAGGAGCATTCAACGCATTCTAAGTAGGAGAAAATTAGTGAGGAAAAATTGCGGTATCCTCCTGCCGCCCAGACAATAAAAACGGCTAGTTAATTTTTAATTATTGGTGCAGGAAATAGAAAAGGATTTCATTTGTTTGAGGAGACCTTTTAATAGGTCTCTGGGCGGCAGGAGGGTATTAAGTTTTTAAAAGAGATTTTTAATTATAAATATTAGATGTCATATACCATATATATACTGGAGAAAAATTAAAAGTACAAATCAAAATATTCAGTTAATAAATAATTTGATTTGTACTTTCGCAATATCTTCAAGAGATTTTTAATATTGACTAAACTATGATTCCTCGACTGTAATATTTTTCGAAGTCATGTCGAATATAAAAACGACAACACGACAATGAAGTGTCAAAACTAATTTTGAACTATACGCACCCTGCGTGTAGGTCTATATTTGCTCTTTATATTGCGAGTTATAAATCAGCCAAAGCGTTTAACCTACGGTGCCCATATATTACTAATTCGCATCCAAAAGGTACTGTCAAGAGTATAAAATATGTATACCACTTTTTTACTCATATATGTGGAGTATACGGTCTGTTATTGTATACAGGGTGGAACGGAACGACGATTCTTCCCGCTACCGATCGAGTCTACCAACCATTACGATGAACTTTCAGTATGGGACCAACATCAAAAACGTACATGGAAAATGGACTATTGAACTCTAACTAATCACTCACATTTTTTAAAGATATTTCGATATTGGTACTATACTGAAAGTTCATCCTAATGGTTGGTAGACTCGAGGAGAGGGAAGGATCGTCATTCCGTTTCACCCTGTATACTATATTATTCCATTGACAGTACCTGAGAAAACTTGGATTTGTCGTCGAAGTACTATACCGAAACTTCATCGTAATAGTTGGTAGACTCGGTCGGTAAGCGGGATATGTAACCATTGACTGTACCTGAGAAAACTTGGACTTGTCGTCAAAGGTGAGCTGCCACAGATTCAGCGTCCCATTGGTGTGGTTGGTGACCATGGATATGACCGGCGCCGAAATATATAGGTATCCTATATGTATGAATCACCTGAGAAAACTTTGACTTGTCGTCAAAGGTGAGCTGCCACAGATTCAGCGTCCCGTTGGTGTGATTGGTTGACCATGGATATGACCCGGCGCCGAAATATATAGGTATCCTATATGTATGAATCACCTGAGAAAACATGGATTTGTCGTCAAAGGTGAGCTGCCACAGATTCAGCGTGCCATTGGTGTGGTTGGTGACCATGGATATGACCGGCGCCGAAATATATAGGTATCCTATATGTATGAATCACCTGAGAAAAACTTGGACTTGTCGTCAAAGGTGAGCTGCCACAGATTCAGCGTCCCGTTGGTGTGGTTGGTGACCATGGATATGACCGGCGCAGAGTCTAACAGCTCGCCCTCTTGGTTCTCGCCCAGGTCCTCCGTGGCTATACTCTGTTACGCTTCATGTCGTTGTTATTCTCTTCTAATGGTCCTGAACAAATCAAACAAGTTTACACACATCATCTGCCTATCTGGGCTTTTATTTGAGCGTTGTTTGAACCTATTATGGAACCTCGCTACGCTCGTTTCATTAAAACACACTCGTATTTTAATGCCTCTCATTACGTACGGTTGCATAAACTACTATTACAGGATCGCCTTTTACAAACTATTTTCGTCGCGTCGTTGCTGCAAACAAACTGCTTAACAACAGTGCTTGCCGTCCAACTTTTAACCAACAATTTATTACAGTATCTACATATTCTCATGTAGAACAAGGATTTTTCAAAATGTGGGGGTAAGAGTCAGATATCTGCAATAGGGGGGCTTGGGCCTGGCATGGTTAAGGGTCTGTTTCGAGCATTTCTTAAAAAGTTTGTGCATTTGGATCACGTCTGTGATATTGCTAGACTGCTAGAGTCAATGATGCTGAGCCAGATCCACTAAATTTCACAAAAGAACTCTAACAGGTTTACCAATTTTTATCAATATCGACGACGTGATTCAAATGTGCCGTGGATGCGTGTGGTGACCCTATGATGATGATGATGATTCAAATGTACAATTTTTTTGAGAATTGTTCTTTCACCCATCCCCAAATCCACCGTATTATACACCTTTAGACACATCACGCAACTTGATAAAAACGAGTACAGAAAGGACCACGTAATAAAAGTATAGAAACTTCTAGATATCAAAATTCCAGTAAGCATACCGTTTTCCATCGTCTCTTTCTGTTCATCGTTCTGAGGCCAGTCGTTTTCCTCTTTCTCTTCCTGGACGCTGGCCAGCGGTGTCGTCACGGTTTCTGGCTGCTGTTGTTGTTGGCCTACAGGACAGAAGGAAATGCATCCGATATTGAATAATACATTCTTATGGCATTATTTATTAACGTCAGTTTATTAATCTGTTTAATAATAAAGGCCTACAAATTTATATTTGTGAGGCAATTCCACATTCTACCCGCAACCGACACAACTGCCTAAGTCTAATAAAATATTTTAAAATAAAAATAAAACCGCCTTCAAAAATTCGCCAGAACTAAAAAGTTAAAAATAATTTTATTTCCTACTTCTTAGGATTTCCTACCCCAAACCTTTAAATCTTTTACCCTATTCATTGAAATAAAATATTATGGCTAGGTATCCTACAGATTTCTTAGAAGTCGGTGCCAAGCCAAAGACGTTCATAGGTATATATTAGATAGAGCTTTGTAACTTACTGTCACTACGATTATGCTTTTATCAACAGAATGGTCTGCCTCAGTCATTTTCATGACAGCATAACCGGAGTGACAGTAAGTTACCAAGCTCTACCAAATACATAATACTCGCGAAGTGAACATATTTGGCTTGGCACCGACTTCTAAGAAATCTGTAGGATACCTAGCCATAATATTTTATTTCAATGAATAGGGTAAAAGATTTAAAGGTTTGGGTAGGAAATCCTAAGTAGGAAATAAAATTATTTTTAACTTTTTAGTTCTGGCGAATTTTTGAAGGCGGTTTATTTTTATTTTAAAATATTTTATTTTTTGCTTTTTAGTAGTGTCATTTATATAAAATCGTTATTTAGTATGCTCTAAATACCTGAAATTCGAATGTACTGCACTGTAGTACGCCAGAAAACCTGAACTGGCTAACTTATATGAATATACAACAACCGT